>JABFFE010000222.1:0-27621 GCA_013623625.1 Fusarium setosum | reverse complement strand
CTCTGGTGCAATAAGGAGGAGTTTGATCAGGGTAGCTTCGTGCCCTAGAAACGGGGGGGGTTGAGATTAGACTGACGACGGTGCGTTGCGCGGAGACACAAGTGTTTGGTGTTGTGATGGAGGAGAAGGGAAAGGGAGAGAGGAGTGATAGGAGCCCGCGCGGATCTGAAATATTTTTTGTCCGCCCAGAGGTCGGGGGGGGCACAGAGTGAGGGATGGAAGGGGCGTGTTGGCATGGGGTTTGGTCAGGGGGTGTGGGAAGGTGTGGGAGGAAGTGGAAAGTGGAAAGTGGCCAGGGCTGGGGGACGGCAGGTGCGACGAGGGCTTGGTACACGACACGCTGAGGGTACCCGGGGAAGGACGTGATTCGCGGCCACGGCACCACGCTTAGAGCCCCAACGTCAAAGTACCATTTGCCCCAAGGACAGGTATCTGGTACTTTAGAGCTTTCCCAGAAAGCTTTCCGTTTTGTGGATTCGCCTTGTGGTCCTGCCGCACCTGAGGATGCTTCTGGCTGGGGGAGTTCTTTCCAAGGACGGTATCAAATGATGGCAAGAACGTACCTGGAGAGGGGGAAGTTGGTTGTTTCGACCGTGGTAGGAAGCACGAAGTGGTTTAGAAGGCAAGTTGAAAACTGTGTCTTTATGTACGTCCTCGAGTCTAAAGAATTTCTACACTTCGACAATGAATTTGTGCCAGTTCATGTAGGCATTAGGGCCTGACGTGTGGGCGTGCGGGACATGCATGTGCGTCACCATGTATCGGTGAAGCTAGTGGTGCTGCTGTAGATTGCTCGCTCATGAAAACGGAAGACGACCATGTTGAATATCAGCGCCAGAAGGTTTGTTCATGCCTCGCTCCTTCTTTGTTCAATACACGCATTGGATGATCTGGCATTTTGCATTTGAGGAAGCAACAAACACACTCTGCACTCATTTCCATAAATGGCAGTCTCCAGACCGCTCATGTGTTGCTCTCGCATTGTGCAAGTAAAGGGAAAACAGTGGGGATGCTGTTTACTAGCTTCCAAGATTGGCTGCGTCTCCCATCGGCGTGTGTCATCGGCGGCCAGCAATCACGACATGACCAAACAGAGGGTGGTTTGGGCGGCCATGTTTGACTTACACGACGGGGGGGCTGAGAGATGCTGCCTTCATGCATTTATGCGCCGCACGAGCCCGTTACTCTATTTCGAAGAAATCCGTTTTCATCTCCTGAATATAGTATCCGCAAACCCTGGTTGCCTAAAAGGGAAAAGGTGAAGCAGTCCCAAAAAAACGAAATGCAAACGCTTCCGTGATACTAGCCCAAGTTTTATCAGCCAGCATATAGATATTATAAAATGCCTGATATTTTACGAGTCTTCCCTGAGCGGTCGCCTGAAAAGACCGAAATTGCTTCAGGTCCCTGGATAATTTCACAGCTTGGGGTTGAATCTCCGTATCTCTATGCCACCACACACCCCTGACAAGGCCAGCTAGCATCTTACTTGCCCCTTGGGGGCCATCGCTCGCTTTTGCCGTTCCGTTCCCCGATAAAAGGGGGTTTTTGCCAGGTCAGGCCCAGACCAGGGGCCTCGCCGATTAAAGATGGTCCCCTCCAACCAATAAATAAACGAGATTGAGCGAGCTATTCTTGCACTACACACGCCCATGCCCGGCAGCTCGGATCCAATGCTATGCTGCAGAAGCTAGGATTGTCAGGTCCCGGGAAAAGCCAAGTCGTCCATTGCTCCACTGGGGGGACAGCCTTCTAGAACTCGCCCGTTTGTCAGTGCATTTTTGGGACTGTCTAGCACGGCTGGGCCCCTGTGGCTTGCACCCAGCCCTGGTCGACCATCCCATCCTGACGGAACAATCGTCTGTGGCGTTAGGTTTCGGGAATTATTGCTACTGTATCTCCATAGAGAGGATTTTACATGTGTGCTAAGAAACAGGCAATCAACGAGATCAAACAAAAAGAACAATTTTCTTCACCCACGTGGCCAGGTGCTGCAGGTTGACACCGGCCAGAGGAGGCACTGAATACAATTTCATTAATCCGTTGACTCCAGACTCTACGGCTTTGAGCCGAATTGCTCTATTTAAAACATTATTTGATACCGTTTCCCTTTGCCTGTCATCAAAAGTATTCAAACACAAACAAAATGACAGCTGATTCATCAATAATCGCCCTCGCAGATTGATAAGATGCCGAGCGGCACGGGAATTCCTTTGCGCCCCGCCATCGGAACATGCACTAACTCGACGTTAATCGGCGCTAAACCTTGGCCACCAACAAACCTCAACTGCGAAAGCGGACCCCCATCCCCAGCTCTAACAAACTTTCCCACATGACTATCTTTTTAAATAATTGCCATTGCTTCAACCTCTCTTCTAATACCCTCCGCGCTTGCAATGGCCGTACAGGATAGGACCGTGCTCATCCTCTACGGATCCGAGACGGGAAATGCCCAAGACATGGCCCAGGAACTCGGGCGAGTGTGTCAAAGGCTCCACTTCCAGAGCCGCGTTGAAGAGTTGGATGCCATAGACCTGGCAAGTCAAACCGTTACGCTATTTCTCACAAGACCCTGGTCGCTGACAGGACTGCTGTAGAATGCCCTCTTGCACCCCATGTTTGTCATCTTTGTCATATCGACCACTGGCCAGGGCGATATGCCTCACAACTCGCTCCTCTTCTGGAAGAGGCTGCTGCGCAAGAAACTCCCTCCAGGATGTCTGGCTTCTGTCAAATATACCACTTTTGGTCTGGGTGACAGTACTTATCTCAAGTTTGTAACCCGGGTCAACTTTGTGTGTGTTAGTCGGCTTACACGTCTTAGATTCAACTGGGCAGCCCGCAAGCTGAACAGACGCTTAGAGCAACTGGGTGCTACCGCTTTTATTGATCCCTTTGAAGCTGACGAACAGTTTCCTGATGGGTGAGTTGATCGAAATCGTCAATGACCAAGAAGTATCTGACACTGGCTCCAGCATCGACGGCAGCTTTGTGCGCTGGACCGAAGGCCTCTACAACTACATCCTTGAACATCACCCTCCACCTTTCGGCCTCAAGCCCATTCCCGACGATGTAATTCTCCCCGCCAAGTGGTCTCTAAAGAACCCCCTGGAAAACAGCCTAGCTATCAACGGCCACACTTCTCCCACACTCTCTGGACCTCCTCCTACCTCCCTCCTCCCCATCCCCAACGGCTGGACAGCCACTCTATCCGGCAACGTCAGGCTCACGCCAGAATCCCACTGGCAAGACGTCCGTCTCGTCTCCTTCGACATCCCCAGCCAGGACGGCCGCAAGCTCCAGTGCAACCCAGGAGACTGCCTCACCATCTACCCCAAGAACTTCCCCCAGGACGCCCAGAAGCTCATCACCCTCATGTCCTGGGACGACATCGCCGACAAGCCCCTCGACTTATCCTCGTGTGATTCCCTCCCGACAAACCTCTACATAGACCCGAAATGCACCCTAAGAGAAATCCTCCTAAACAATGTCGACTTCACCGCCATCCCCCGGAGATCCTTCCTCAAGAGCATGTCCTACTTCTCCACCAACCCGGACCACAAGGAGCGCCTGCTCGAGTTTACCATGACCGAGTATCTCGACGAGTACTTTGACTACGCTACAAGATCCAGGCGGTCGATTCTCGAGGTCCTCGAGGAGTTCACCTCGGTCAAGCTCCCCGCCGAACGCGTCCTCGACATCTTCCCCCTAATCCGCGGTCGAGACTTTAGCATCGCCAACGGAGGCGTCAAGTTACACCACCCCACAGACGAGGACATCACCCGCGTCGAACTCTTAGTGGCCCTCATCAAATACCGCACTATCCTTCGCAAACCACGCCAGGGCCTCTGCTCCCGCTA
The DNA here is from genome assembly GCA_013623625.1 of Fusarium setosum. Lineage (NCBI taxonomy): Eukaryota > Fungi > Ascomycota > Sordariomycetes > Hypocreales > Nectriaceae > Fusarium > Fusarium setosum. The sequence goes on along the minus strand of JABFFE010000222.1, from coordinate 23,761 downwards.
CCTTGAAAACCTCCCTCTCACCTCCACCCTGACCGTCACTCACAAACCCGTCCTCTCCCCTATCCACGGCCCGCAAAACGCCCGGCGCCCACTCGTCGCCATCGCCACAGGCACCGGCCTCGCTCCCATCCGCGCCCTCATCCAAGAGCGCCTCACCCACCCGTCGCCAGCGCCCATGCAGCTCTTCTTCGGCAACCGCAATCGCGACGCCGACTACTTTTTCCACGATGAGTGGGATGCCACTGTGCGTGATGGGAAGCTCGATGTCTTTCTTGCCTTCTCGCGAGACCAACGCACCAAGATATACGTGCAAGACCGGCTGCGTGAAGAAGCCAAACGTCTTGAGGGACCGATCCTTGAGAACGGGATATTCTGTGTCTGCGGCGGCTCGACCAAGATGGCAGATGCAGCAAAGAGGGCTGTGTTCGAGCCTTTTTCCGAAGGTGTAGAGGACGCTGAAGAGCGGAAAAAGATATTGGCCTCGTTGACGTGGTGGCAGGAGATTTGGTAGAGCATGCCAATGGGTAATGAACATATAGACGATTCAGATATAGATGATACACTTTGAATAGAGACCTCGAGAGACATCTGATCAAATAGTATTCAGTTCATTGTCAGTAATGAGCTTTCACGTCACTGATACAAACGCTGTGGCAGCATCAGGCCAGGACGAGGAAAAACGCGCTCGCTTGTCCAACTAACATAGGGAATGACCATGAGCCCGTCCAGCCTTTCACCAAAACAATCCGTTCGCTCCAAATATCACAATTTTGAAAAGCCCCCAGAACACCGTTGTCCACCCAAACCCCAATCTATAACCGCATCCATGCATACCCCGCCACGCTGCAAGTACCCAGTAATTCATCGCGCTAGCTCATGAGATATCCGCACCCAGGAACATTTACTGCAGGTTCAAAGACATCATCGTTCTTCCTCCCAACTATATCGCTTCTCAGCCAGCTGAGGTACGTGGATCAGCTCCGTGCCCGAGTCGATGCGGTCCTGGCTCAGCGGAGTATCGGGCTCGATTGTCGGAGATATCCTTTCAGGTTGTTGGTTTGGCTGTGTCTGGGCTGACGACCTATCCGCTATTAGGTCCATCTGCCTTGCCATTGCTTCTGCCCTCCGCTCCTCCTCAACTGTGAAGTTACTTCCCAGGCTATCAAAGGTGTTTTCGCCATCTGGGATGTCATCAATTTCGTCGTGGCTTTGGTTCAGGGCAATTCGCGGTGTGTCTTGTCGTGAAAAACGGGCATTTCCTGGCAGCGGTCCCAAGAGCACGATCTTGGACGGATCGATCGGAGTTCTTTGCACCATTCGAGGTTGTGGCACGTTCAGTGAGATATTTGATGCTGAGGAAGACTCCCTATCAGGAGGGGACCCTCCTGCTATCGTAGAATCGTTGGTCTGGCTATCCAAGGCCGGCGGAAGAGGCGAGTTCGGTAATGAAATGGCGTCGTCATTGGTTGGCGATACGGGGATTGTGGCTGTCATCGGAGAAGGAAGATCGATAGGACGGCCGCTTGCGTCGAATCGGGGAGTGATGGGGGATGGCAGGGGTATCGAGTTTGAGTTTGAACTTCCCTCCCGAGGCGATGTCGTTGAAGGAGTTGGTGAGGGCTGCAAGGTGCGTTGTTGGCTGTTTGCTGGGTTCGGCTGGTATATGGCCTTTTCTGGTGGTAGCACGGCTCCATCGGCAGGAGGCGTATATGCTGGCACTGGACCTTGGAGCTGTCTTTCCATCTTCCGTCTTGCCAACTCGTAGGCGCTCATATTTTGGGAATCGCCAGTGCCCAGCTCGGTGTCTCCGTTCAATGACGAACCATCATCCCCATCCAGTTCCGCTGGTGGTACTGGAGCCGGTAACTCGTGAATTTGTGTGTCGGGGGCTTCGGAAATCTTTTCGCTCTCTCTCCCCTTCTTGTTGGCTTGTTTCGACGAGTTCTTCCATCCGGTGAGTTTCGAGAATAACTGCATAAGCGGGGATCTCTGAGGTTGAGCCGGGGCATAGGAGGCTGAGTCTTTATCGCCCTCCGACGAGCTTGCGCTTTCCGCAGAAGATTTTCTTTTCCGACGGTAACAAAGCCATCCGATCAGGGCTATTGCGCAGGCCACAAACACTCCGACGCCCACGCCGATGCCTACAATCTGAGGCTTGGAGAGCCTGTTTCGTGAACTGGTAGTGGCAGGTGGTGGATAGGGGCTGTTATCGGGCTGGTTAATAGGAGTCAACTGGGCATCGGATGGTGACTCATCCGGGAACAGAGCTTGGTGTATTGAAAAGGTCCCCTCGTCATATTTGGTGATCAGATAGGACTCTTGCAGAAATGATCTGCCGAGAATGTACGTCGTGCTGTTGTGCGCCTTCCGGAGCATGAAGTAAGGAACCGCCGGGTCTCCGTATTTGATCGTTTGCTGCATAAACGGGTACTGAAGCAGGCTAACAAACGCCCTCAGAGGCACTGTGATGTTGACAACGCCCGAGACATCGTAAGGGTCGCCAAAGTTATCGTTGTTATCGAAACTAGAAAGTACAAACGTAAAAGAAAAGGTGTCTTGCTTTGAATAAGCACGGTATTGTTCGTTGGTGATAGTATAAAGATCGAAGGTGCTGTTGTACGTCAAATTGAGCGCTGCTGCAAACTGGTCGCAAATGTCATCTGGAAGCCACAGATAAGGAGTGGTACTGTCAATGATGGCCTCAAAAGACGTGTTCCAGCTTGCGAGCATGAGGGATTGGGAGCTCCAATCACCAGGAGCGTCCTGGGCCTTGGCAGGCGCAATCTCAATGCCACGGACTAGGAGAAGTTCCATGTTTTCTTGCTGGGTCAGGGTGAAGTCGTTGTTGTGGTCCCGAAACCTCGACATTTCGACGCCACCAAGGGTCAACGATACAGGAGCGTTTCCTATGCTGATTAGCCATTCGAGTCCACGGGGTGGAGGGCAGGGACTGCGTACTGTAATAGGCCCCAGCTGTGTAGCCAAAGCTGTAGCTTGGAATCCACCCATATTCTTTGACTGCCTGGGTTAATGGAGAATCCACGACGGTGCCATTGAAGTTCCCCTGCGTGATACCCAGACCGAAGAGTCCATTCAGATAATCGGTGGTGTTGATAGCAGCCATCAGCACCCCATCCATAGTGTAGGGCTGATCAGACGAAGGGCTTTGCGTGCTGATGAGGTCGCGTCCATACTCGCCGTTTCCCCCGTATCCCAGGTAGCTAAGCCCCAGCTGCCAATTTCCTAATGAATGCCAATCGCGAGATTCCTCGGGTTGGTAGATGCCACCCCGAGCGGCACTGCAATGAGGTTCCCCTGTTTGCGATCGTTAGCGGAGCGTCAAACAGCGACGATGGGGGCTAAGGCCTGCTCGCCAAAGAAACAAGAAGGGTAGGAATGAGGAAATCAAGAAACGGGTAAAAAGAGTCGACGTACGAGGAAGACATCCTCCTGATCCGACGGCCCAGAACTCGGAAAGAGCTGTGCTCACAAGGACATCAACGCCTTGCGAGTTTGAGCCAAGAGAAAATGAAATGGTTGACCAATTGCCGTCAATTCCTTTCCTATAACGAGAATTAGAGATTGGCTGGTTTGGAGAAATGATAGAACTTGCCATGCACTGGACGGTAATAAAATCGGTCCCGGACGCCGGGCTTGCGCAGCACCCCCAAAGAGAAGGCACGATCCGAGGACCGCTAGCCACATATCGAGACCGACTGACCGAAGGTGAGGAGGCCGATGCTGTTAGTCTCACCGGCGAGACATTCCCCGGATCGGATCAAAAGCAAGCATCCAGTGAGAAGTTTTAGACGAGCAATATCGAATGAGATGGCCGCGACAGCGCATCCAGGGAGCCACGCCCGAGTTGGTCTGCGCGAGAGGCCAAAGGGCCTGGAGCCATGGGACGAGACTCGCTATCCGAGGCCGGCGACAGGGTCAAAGGGAACGTCCTTTGTATACAAGAGGTTTCAATTCGCTCGAGTCGCTGAATGAATCGACGTTGAGGTCGTTCGGCTGCGAAAGGAGGCGATTCAAGGTGATCTCATGACAACCAGGACAGTGAGTTTTTTTGCCCCAAGATTGCATCGCAAAGTGAGTCGACCAATGCAACCAAAGCAAGATTGAACGCGGGCCTGGCCTGTGCCTTGCCCGACGAGAGAGAAGCCACAGCAGCAGCAAAGTTACATAGCTCGCCCTGTCCTGGCTTGGCTCCGACCTAGTTTTACGGGCCTCAAATGTCTTGGACCCGGACGGGAAGCGCTGACTCGCCGACGCCGAGGATGGGGCCAGGCAAGGGTGTCTGTCATTCACCCACCACCAACAGCACATGGCCCTCCACTCTTTTATTAGCCGGGTCCTTAGTCAATGCTGCGAGGGGGAGGGAGGAATGGCTTTGGAAGCATCCATCCTCCAACCCATTGCCTTCGGTGTACGATGGGGGCATGTGAAGAACGTGGTCTGTGGGAGCTTCACAGGGTCCGGGACTGGTCAGAAAGATTCATAAAATATAAGCCTTGTCCAAGAAGGCGGAATAGCATCGAGAAAGATATAAAGCCATAATCTCTGATTGTGAGATTAGTTAGGTATGACCGTGGTGAGTTGAGTTGATGTTTCTTCCACTTGCCCACGACCATCACATCAAAGTGTCACGACATGCCTCCAGGGGACATGCTGCAAGGGCAATCTAGGAATCTGTTCTAGAAATCATGCCTGTTCCTGTCGGTCAACTTCCCCGCCTAAGTTTCGGGACGCGTCAATAGTATGAGGTCGTCCGACGTGAAGTGCAAGCCGCGCGCAACTCTGGCGCCGTCAAGTGTCCTACACTCCAGACTCGTTCCACGACAGGCAACATGATAGAGGCTAACACGTGGGCTTTGTGGAAGCGAATTCAACAGAGCCAACATCGAACAAAGGCTTAGAATGAGATCATAGGCCGTGATTAGCTGCATGCCCAAGGTCCCCCAATCTTAAGATGGAGGCAATGCGACTTGATCGACCTCCACCACCGGTAAGAATGACTCCTATTTGAGAATAGGCGACCATGCATCATAAAGCAACTCGATTGAAGGGCATATTCTCGGTATTGAGACGTTCCTGTTATCTCGAGACCTGTGCTGTGAGCTTTGATCTGTAATGAGCCTGCAGATTACATACCATCAGATCGACAAGACGAACCTAGCAACTAGCGCTAATGGTTCGCTAAGATTCATCTCCCCTTCCTTGCTTAATTTTTTTTTAAGGTGGGATCCTCTCACCCGTGGCTGTGGCACTGGTTCGTGTTATTCCCAATTCCTGACCTGATTGTTGTGAGCGTCGATGCTCGATTGATCAGATGACGGATTTTCTTTCAGCTCGGCGCAGTAAATCATCTTTTTTTGATCTTGAGTGTCTCAAACATGGTTACACAGGTTGCGTCCGCGGAGCCGGGCGACTTTTAGAGTTGAAAGCACCCCTGACAAACATGGAATATTACGTGTGTTGTCTTGGTCCTCCCGGCGGGCGTGCCAGTCTTGAACGGGCCGATGAGCTAGCAGCGTGATCAACCGGCCTACTCTATCAAGGACCGTCCTCAAGCCAAGAGCTTCAACCAAGCCCAAGAAGGCTGAGCGAGACGTTGGTATGCCAAGAGGGATCGACCATCTCAAGTGCAGGCTCATCCGACCTTTGCATTCTGGAGGAGGCTGGGGATCCGATGGCTGCTGGTATGTAATCCAAGGAGAGAGTTTGTGTTTGTATAAAAATAGTCGTGCCTAGCGATTCGGGGCATCTGGAGTATGTTGTCCGTATCTGATGCATAACGCATTTGAAGCTCTCGACCAGTCTATTCTGCTCGTCTGTGGGTGTCCTCGCCCATCAGGATGCGCCACTGCTGTCGGTGTGTCGCGCCAAAGCAAGCCCGCCGAAGCGGCGAGTGAGAACTGGCAGCTGGATGAAACAGTGAAGGAATTGGAGGCCCTGGGGTAGCACACTGTAGCCCCCGGCTTAGGGTGCACCGCTTGTGCTGTGGCCGACGTAGATCCTTGTCATACTTGCGCAAGCTTGGCCGTTCCACAGCGGTCGTCTGCCCGTTCATTTACAGTCGAGCCCCTCGCCGTCTTGAGATTGACTTGATTTGCTTCGTTCTCTTCATGCTCTGTCGACAACGTCGAGACCAGGCTGGGTCAGACCTCGTTTGGCTGCTGCAAAATTGAGCTTGAGCCGACTCAGACCTGACTAGGCCTAATCACTCGTTTATGAGGCCTGTCTTTTCTTTTCGATGGCTCGCTGACAACTTTGACGAGAGAGATCCAGTATGAGGGCACACCCAGTCGCGCTGCTCTCAGTTGCAGCGCTCGCGCCATCCGTCGATGGAGTCGCTTTGCCTTGGGGTGAGTTTTGCGCGTGGCATCGGACCAATGTCCTTCCAATTGGATGTTTAAATGGTAGAGGAAAAGTGCTAAGTTCAGTATTAGATCTCTTCAATCGGCAGGCGCCTGGGCACCTTCCCCCAAGCAATAACACTGCCATCGCGACTGCCCCAGACGGCAGGACCACTCGCTTACTCACAGCATCGACGTCAGGGGGAGAAACCACATCATCCTTTTCCACCTCCAGCATCACCATCAAATCTGTAGAGACAGTTTCTACGGTTTTATCTAATGACGAGACCGAGTCATCTTTGTCCGATGCGACACTGGATCACGACTCGGCCCATTCTACTACTGCACCCAGCTTCACTTTATCTACACATCACTCGCTTTCAGAGACACACTCTTCCGAACTCTCAAGTGCAGCCTCGGATTCTCTTACTTCAACTCTAACTTCAGATACCACTTTGCCTTCCTCCACCGCCTCAGACCCAAATTCAAGAGCATCTCTCACAGAGACGGAGGATAATCCTAGAGTCTCGGTCAACAGGGCTAGGCCTCATGAGACCTCCGACCACTCGTTCACGACTCCAGCATTCAACAACACACAAACCTGCGTTTCTGACGAAGGGTCCAACTGCGAATGGATCCCTTCCATCACGTCAAAATGGAATGGTACCCAGACACCCGGCACACTTACAGTGATATCACCAACATCTTCAACGCCATGCACCACTCTAACGGGCGATGAGCCCGTCACTGAATTCTCCATCGTTTATACGGCTACAGTGACCTTTTTTGGAAATCGGAGCGAATACACGCCGCCATATCCGACCATCAGCACCCCAAACTATTGTGGCACAGCCTCCCCCTTCCCTCTCCCGTCTCTCCCAGGAACACATGGAGCACCAATTGGTTCTGAATCAGCTGGAGAAGGGACGACAATTGCTTTTGGCAAGTCCTCTAAGGAGCCTGCCCAGCCTTGTTCAGCAAGCGACTCTTGCTTCCATGAGGGGCCTCCTGGATGGTCGAATCCGACCGCCACCGACATGCCACCAGGAATAACCTTATCAACCTCCCGATTGACTGTCACTTTCGTTACAACCGATAAAAATCCCGCGGTCGTCTTCCCTTCGGACCCGCCCCCTAGCTTCGGCCAGCCATCTGGGGGAAGCGGAGAGTTCGTGACTAGAAAGCAGAGGCCTGAGCCTTCAAGTGTGCCGAGGCCCGACAAACAAGAACCTGCAAAACACCAGAGCGCAAGGCCTCGCCCACAGCCCCAGAATGAGCCGCAAAAGACGTTTGCTGTGACTGCTAGAGGCCCAGAAGTCATTGTGAACGACAAGACCTTCTCGGGCCTGAAACCGGATCAAACAACAACTGTCACCGTGGACGACGGAACATTTACCATTCGTCCAAGCGAGGTCGTTGGCGAAGGAGCAACAGTTGGGAAACCACAGCCTGTGGGGACTGCCGTCTCGGTTGTCACTCCTACCAGCGCGACGGTTGGGGGAGTGCCTGTCGTTGTTTCGGGGTCAGAGGCAGTCGTCGATGGCACAAGATTCAAGATTCCCCTTGTTGGTACGGCTACGGAACTCGAGGTCCCGGTTGCTGGCGAGACTACGAAGATGGAGAAACGCCAAATTTCAATCGATCCTGGAAAGGTTGTAGTGGACGATGAGACTCTTACCTACCATGCAGTTGGTGGACCTCAGACGGATGTTCTCATTGAGGGGGGTGAGATGGTTACCGCGATAGGCAAATCCGTCTTCGTCTTCCATTCCACGACCTTGACATACGGGCCGGGCATACGTAAGACTTCTGAAGTTGTTGATGGCGATACCATCACCATCGGTCCTTCTGGTGTCATGGTTGATGGGACAACTCTTGGGGGCGCTGATGCCGAGACGACGGATACGAAGTACCAGATTGTGGGCGGAGCCACCATCACAAAGGTTAGCCCTTCGTTTGTAATCATCGATGGGACAACTTTTACGGCTGGCCCTGGGGCTAAGCGGACCACCAAAATCATTGGCGGCGAGACTATCACAATCGGGCCCAGCGGCATCGCCATCTCGACGATGACAATTCGCTATCCGTTCGGAGCATCGACTGTGACAACTATCAAGGCGTTGGTAACGGCAACCGATACTCTGCCGGCTGAAACGGGAACATCTGATGACAAGGGTACGGATAACAAGGACAAGAAGAAGGGGGATGACGACAGCGGGGCGATTTCTCAACGGCCTGGGCTGACTATGGAGATGACTGGACTATGCATAGCGATTGGCGTTTGGTTTTGGATTTAATACGGGCCAAAATGGATGGTTGATAACATCTTACAAGGCAAACATCAGGTTAGGGACAGGCACATGTCAAGGACACGGACGGACTCATTGGGAAGACTGGCTCTGGTCGAGCATCTAGGTTTACGACATGACGAATCCCTCACAACGGGGCTCTTTAGGATACGAGCATAGCCACATGAACCGCGATGCGCGGATAACTACTGTACAATTAGTATTAGCTGTATAATGTTGAAGAATCGGACATTTTTAACCCGCGTCAAGTATCAATGACACATCATGCCTCCTGTCACGGCCTCCCTGCATTCTGCATGGCGTTCACAACCCTGCCACCAGCTGTGACTCGTCGCCAGCTGCACCAGCCAGGAGCTGGCGCAAGGCATACTTCGTCTGGGTAAGCACCGTAGGAATGATCGGCGGGGGATACGAGGGGGGCGGCGTCAGTGGGATGACGACGCGCCCATGAGGTTGGACGCCGTACTTGGGAGGGGGAATTGGCGGCATAGGGCGCTTATTTCGAGAGCAAGACGGGGTTTCAGAGGTGTGAAAACTGTGCCTGTACTGTACCAAGTTGTTTTGACGTTGGTTATTAGATCTTATATCTCTTGTTTCTCTCTTCAGGCATGTGACAGCTATACAATGATGGCACAAAATATCAAGGTGAAGCCATAGAACAATATCGCGATTAAATATTTCAAAGCGTCTAAATGCAGGTTTGAAGAGTTGCTCCGGAGAGCCCAGAAGTGAACTAAGTAGCTGGCTGCCCGCTTAAGAATCTGTTGACACAGGCTCTGTCGGGCAGCAAGATTCAAAAGTTATAAACGAAGCAGAAAACACAAGCGCAACGCACATCTTCCTCAAGGAGCATCACCACCTCTGCACTCCTTTCCCCTTCCCAATACCTTCAGTCTCCAGCGGCGGAAACTCCTCATACTCAACACCCAGCCCACCCAGATCGGAAGAAGGGATACCTTGTTCCTCCATGCTAAGCTTGAGGGCAAGCTCAAGGTCGTGATCTCGCGGCTCGGCTCGGCTCGACGATGGAGTCTTTGACGCCCCTGGCGAGCTATGCCCGGAGTGCTTGTTCTTCTTGCCGGGCTTGGACTTGTACGTCAGGGAGAACTCGTAGTCGCCGGAGCTCATCCCCGGAGGAGATTGGCCATTCTCGTTGACGCCCTCCATCAGCGAGAGGCGAATGGCCTGCTGGATCTGCTGCTCGTAGTCGTCCTCGTTTTGTGTCCGACAGCGAGCGTCTTCTGCAGGAGGGGCCGAGGGGGGAGTCATGTCGGTAATGCTCGGCTCAGGGGTAACGGTGTCGACAGTGGTTTCGCTGAACGTCGACGCTGTGTCCAGGCTGGCATCGGCAGCTGAGTCGCTAGTCCGTCGTTGTTCCTCGAGAAATGCCTCTTCAGAAACCATCTGCGCATATCGAAGAGCCTCTTCTTCCGTCAAGTCGCCAAGCGCACCGACGCCAAAGCGACTGCGCAAGCGTGCCTGCTCCCGGGCTTTCTGCTCATTCTCCCGTCGAAGTTCAGCCTCCTCGGCGGCTATAAAGTCGGTGACGACTCCACCTTGACGACGGCTGGCAAGACGCCCATGGACATCAGAATGCCTCAGGCGGCGTTTACGGCCCGTGGCATGGCTCGTAGAGCTGTATGCCCAGTACCTCAGGAAAGCACCGAAAGAGACGACGCCTCGAAGAACGGTTGGATCGGGATCAAGATAGATTGCACCGACCGAAGAGTAGCTTGCTTCGCTCAGGGAAGGGTTCATAGTTGTCATATGCCGAGGCACTCGGCCATTGGACCTCGCATTGACAGTCCGGATCGGGTCCAGTGTTGAGGCCAAAGGATCCCAAGCCTGTACGAGCCCGTCACTTCCACCATGGACAAGATACAACGCCGTGAGTGCCAGGCAAGAGACCTCTGGTGACTCGGTCTGGATCTGGCGCTGCGGGTTGAGACCCATGCCTTTGGTGTCCTCTCGAGCATTCCATACAAGGACGGCACCAGTGTTCGTTCCAATGGCAAACAGTCGAGATCTGCGGCCTGGGATCTCCTCTTCGGCTGCATAAAGAGGGTCTTCAGCCAGTGTCAGAACCGCATTATTCGAGCGATCCAACGCGACACTCGTGATTACAGCGTCGTTCTGGCTCTTCAAGTTCAATGTGCAGCCCTCCCATTCATGGAGATGTAACAGCAAGTCCATCGACGACGTGGAGGAAGGTGAAGCAAGTTCTGGCGATTCTTGCTCCGGAGACTTCGGGTTGTCTCCAGACACAGATCCAAAAATCGACGACTGATTAGACACAGGAGGCGGAGGCACCGGAGCCGGTGCCAGGATGACAGAAGACGACTGGGCCTCCTGAAGGACCAAAGATCGAGTGTAGCGCTGAATGTGTGCAGGGCGTCCCTCAACAAGAGCACAGTCGATCACAAAGATGTTCTCGCCTGCACCGACACCATCGTCACTAGCAAAGTCGACTTCCAGCTTGCGCTGCATGTCCCACCCTTCGCAGACCTTTCTGAAATGAGCCGGCTTATGGCGCAAGAACTTCTCGATCTCTCGGGCTTCGGCAGCCAACTGGCTCTTGCTCAGGTTCATGGAATTCGAAGGAGATCGAGGCGAATATGCGCCCTTCACTGCGTTCTTGTCCAGATCATCGGGGCGAGCAATACGTCGAGTCGAGTCCAGGAGGTGCCAGTATACTGTGCGTCCAGCATACCAAGCATTCTTGGTGACATCCTCGCTCTTTGCCTGGCTCTGAGCGCTGGGCGTCTCGGTCAGGTAGTACACTTCACCCAGAGCATTCAGGGCAACTGCCCACACTCGACCAGCATTCTTCCGTTTCTGGTTGTAATTGTCGTCAATCCTGAGAGAAATGATTGGCACGCCAGGGCTAAGAATCCATCGGGCGGTGATCTCTCCAGTCAGATACCGCTGGGGACCTGAATCGCCTCCCATAGCATAGGATGAGACAACGCCGAGTGTCGAGCCAGTGAGCATCCCAATCATCGACTGGGTATTCGCAGGCACAGCTTGCGACTTTGCGAGCCAGACACTGCAGATGGCCTCGGACATCTCTGGGATCTTGGGGATATCGGGATAGGTATCCACGACACCAGAATCCGCACCCAGATACCGTCCACGGTTCTCGGTGATGCCTCGGAAGTAGGCTCGGCCTCCTGGGAAGCCTTCGCCGGCAAGCAAACCATATGGCTGGCTAACATCGAGAACATTGGGTGTAGCAGCAGGGCCCTCACCCAGGCCAAAGGGAACCAGGTTCGGAACCACCTCGTCAAGTTGCATTGAGCTGAAGGGGTCCACAAATCCCCATTTCTCGATTCTTCCGTTGGTAGGATCGCTAATCGACGCGACTCCCAAGTCTGCAGCTCCATGTATGGCTCTCGGCGGCTTCTTCCCATTGGTGAAGACAGCGTGGATGTTGGTCACGAGCCAGGGCAGCTTCGAGTTGTAGGTGAGGACTGCGCTGGTCTTCTTGCCGGAGCGAACAGATGCGCCAATGCCACCAGACGCAGACGAGGCGCCGGGCTTGCCGCGCGCCAGACTCCTGATCAAGCGGGTGCGGAGCAGGTACTCTTTCCGCCAAGATGCCAGGGGCGTTAGGCGGGCAAAGTATCGAGCCTCAGACTGGATCAAGTCATGCGAGCCATACGCCCAAATGTCCACATTGGTCTTGACCTCGAGCGCCTCGTGTCCTGGGAAATACCGCAAGAAGGCCATCCGCCAGGCATGAGAGCTGGTGATGAGCGCATAGAAGCGCTTCGACACCAGAGCAATCGCGGCGTGGGAGTCGGAGTGCAGATGCGAGAGGATGTGCGTCAAGATCTCTAGAAGCGGTCCAAGTTAGGACCGTGTGCTCAAGGTTATTACAAGCATCATGACGCACCATTGGGGAAATCTGTAAGCTGTACGCCATCGGAAGGCGTTTCGGATCGCTTGATGACCTTGAAGCCCAGTGCTTTCTTGGGCGTCGGCGGAGTCATGGCATTCTCATACTCGGAGATGCGCTGGCCAGGAGCACAGGGTCGACCGGCCGAGCGAGGGCCCAGACTCAGTCGGCGTAGCTCCTCATCGAGCTGGGCAGCATCAACGTCATGGCCAGAGTCACGTCGGGTCGCTGAGGCAGATCGCAGGTCAGGGCCGCTCGAGTCTCCGGAGCGGGCTCGACGAAGGCCGCTCGGGTCACGGTGAAGGGGGCCATGCTGAGAGGGGGGAGTGGTAGAGGGATTGTCTTGGTGAGTCAGAGGTTCTGGATTCTCGGGAGGCTCTTGTTGCATATAGCTGAAGGGGGGGAACTCGGGGAACAGGGGTGACGACTGTGCACGAGGTGTTTGCACAGTCTAGGACGCCGGGGCGAGGATGTTTAAGTCGTTGGGGAGCTTGGTTACGCGCTGCAAGTTTGTGTCGCTGCGAGGAGCTTGGAGGAGTTAAGGAGTTGGTGGTGATCAATCCAGGTCGGTGGTTTTTGCCGCGCGCCGCGTCGAGCTCTAGATGCTCGGAAATTGCTGCTTTGCCGATGATATGCCGGCGAGGGAGACTACACTCGATAGGGGGATGGGCCAATGGGTAAGCGCAACAAGACATCGTGTTTCTGAAGCTCAAAATAATGATCAAGTGACGATTTCTCGCGATTGATCGGATGCTTTAGTTTGGAAACGTGGTAACGATGAGCTCCGATTCTTATTCTGGCTCCTTTTCGGTTTTGCGATTTCTGCCTGCTGAGTTCCAGCTTGGCCCCGTGAGTCACCCAAGTTACCTAGTACCAGGCATGCTGTCCGCCAGGTTGGCTCGCTGGGCCAGATACCAGATAAAGGCAGCAAACCAACAGTTTGTCATGTTTGAAAGGCCCTTGAACTACAAAGCTATCAACCTCTCCAGGGAGCTTTGTTGTTGGGTGTCATATCTTGCGGGATTCCGGCACTAACAAAGAACAATACTTACATCAACACAAACACCGTCCCTCAGAGACTGTCGTCCGCCGCCAACGACATCACGGCCCGATTCCTCCATGGACCTACCCAAGCCTCATGTTCTCGGTGTTGGTATCAGTCCCTTTGAGAGATCAAGGACCTGTAAACCAAAAACGTGTCGAGCTTCCCAGCCTCTCGAAACATCCCATCGGTAGACATCTTCACTCTGGTCCAGCAACGACGTCTTCCAGACCTCGGGTGCCCTGAAATGGCGCCTTCTGTGCCACCGTCTTGAACCACAATTGCATGTTTTTCCTGTCCAATGACCATACAGTTCACACTTGCACGACTGATGTCGGATTCTCTAGGTTGCCAGTGTAACCAGATACACGTGCAGACGTTGAGGCGCCCTTGGGCTCACGTTCTCCACGTCACAACCCGCACCAGTCCCAAGGTCCACAGCTTGATCTTTGCTGTTGATTCTTACCTTACCCCTCAGTGATTCCCGTATGTCTGCATGATACTTGCAGACTCCCAAAGCTCCAGAGCTGTTCAACCCTGGACCGCATCCAGGAGTGAAACAGCCAGCCCGCTTCGTATCGGCATGCCATGTCAGTGATATGACATGACTCCAGAAAACGTGCAAGACAGCGGGGTGAAGTCTGGAGACTTCAATGCCGTGGCACGACGCTGCACGAGTTCCGGGCCTCGGCTGACGGGAAGGGTCTTCATCTCTTCTAGCAGACAGGACATGTAAAGGTCCATTGCAACTGGACCTGCATAACAGCTCCATTACAGGTTTCAAATGAATGAATGAATTGTGACCAAACAAGAGGCATTTTCCTGCCTTGATTAGCAGACTCAATGCCGGCAGATTCTTCAATACCACCTAAGAATGCTGCCTAATGAGGAAACTCCGGAAAGTTGGCCACGATGCGGACAGCAGTGAGGATATCCCGCGAAGCCAACGCAACCAAATGTTGAAGCGTAGAAGACAGCCACAGGTGTCGACCATAAAGAAAACCACCAGTACAGTGAAACGCAGATATGTCTTCGAGGTCAGAATAGAAGTGTCAACAAGCTTCTCCCAGCCTGTCAGTCTCGACATGGATCAATCAAATTTTCGCAACAGCGGCCGATTTTCGGTGGCGGCGCGAGCGGATCCGCGGGCCCTCCCGTCCCGACGCCACTCTAAAACAAACAAGAGACGAAGATCTGGTCTCTCTGTTGTTCTCTCCAGTCTTGTTGCACTCTGGCCATGCAATTGCTCGCTGGACCTGGAACCGTGGTTTCGTCTTTGGCATCTAAAATCTCCGGTGCCCAAATTTGTCACTATGACGGCGGTTTTCTGCATTGGTCTAGCTCCCTGGCTCCGGGCCATTGGGTCATCAGCTCATCCAGCACTAAGGCCGGGGAAGCACTGCATTGCAGCTATGTGACTTGTCACACTGCACTGGGCTCAAGAGGGCTCTGAACCGGTGTCAACTGCGGATGTAGCTGGACCTCGTGGCTCGTCTCCTCCTGTGCACTTGATAAGCCACCTGCGGATAATCGACAATGATGTGTACTGTAACCATAACCAGTCACTCCCGGTTACGGCGGGAGACAACTCGCTAGAGAATATAGCTTCAAGCATTGGACAGAGACCCTGGACACGTCTCCACGCGGGAACAAGGCCAGCGACCTTCCTACCTCTCCCGGGAACGACTCCGAGTAGGAGATCTAGCCCCCATCGCGGGCGGTTCGCAGCAAGACAAGGAGGAACGGTGAGCCTCGGTCCAATGTCGCTATACTACGTATGTGCGCGGTCGCTTTCAAGGGTTCTTTTCCCCGGCAAGCCTGTACTACGTTAGCTACTGGGTCATGAAATGCATCCTTTCGCCTGCCAATTCGGGGAGTCCCTTGCAACTTGGGCGAAACCCTGGAGATGAGCCCTAGGTAGTACGTAGGTAGGATAGCAGTTGACTGTGCGTGACAATATTCATAACTGGTCCCTGTAAAACAGTTAGTGATACCCAATATACTTAATTAACCAAGCTATCCATAGTTGCCCGTCCGTTGAAAGCCCCCTTCGCACTATTGAAAAATGGTTTCAAGGGACGAGTCAGGGATTTACAAGCTTTGAACAGGCCAGGTCATTCAGAGGGCGTCTTGGCAGTCGATGGCCTAATCTGCGGTGCACCTCCAATTTTGCCTGATGAGACGGTCGTCGACGCCGTTGCCAGCCACTGCTCCGTACAGAGCGGGGATTTCAAGGCTTGCACACAAGTGTCCAAGATCCTCGTCAGTCTTGTGGGCACAAAAGCCCTCCTCGCCAACAACGACCGAAGTAACAAGCCAATGTCAGGGTTGTTGGAAAATGCAGATGATGAAGGGGGCGTTCGCTGCAGATGTCGGTAGAGGAGCAACCCCTCCCAACCTCGTCGCTCATTGCCTGATGTAGGCGCTATCCAAGACACGCAGATGCAAAGACGAGGGATGAAAGCGGTGAATTCTCAATGCCTGATGCTCAACGCGGCCTGCAGAAGTGGTTGTGTGGGCGCGTGGACAGACACGCACGCACACACACCCCGTCATCCCCTGCGGCCATGAACCAGCTCACCGGGATCTGGTGGCAAAGTTCAGAGCTATGTACCAGCTTATTGTTGGCCATGTCTCAGGGACTGAAACCAGTCAACTGGAATTGGTGCGAATGACCAAAGACTCTTGGTGCGAGGGCGCGTAATCAAGGGACCGACATCGACTGGGAAGATCAACGGCTGCGTAGCACAAGGTTCTGTCAGTCAGTGTTAGTGCCCAAAGAGACTTGACAGTGGCGACCAGGATCCAACGTTAAAATGCCAGCATCACCGATGGCTCGATCTCTGAGTGAATGATTGGCAAGACTCGGGTCAATAAGCCCGACTTCCCGCCTCCCGCTCCCCCTCTTCTTGACGGCTACTAGTCCTCTCTGCGCGAGACGGGATTTCGATGACGGTAGGCTTACCGCTGGGACGGTTCGCGGAGCGTCTCGAATCTTTCCCTTGAGTTAGCCCGAAACCTTCGTCTCCTGTCGATATTCCTCCACCCCCCAGAGGTTCTAAAAGGCGCGAGGATCCATCCAATACTGAGCAAGCAAAACGGGGGGTCGCCAAATCTTCCGTAGTCGATCGTCCAGAGCTCCAATGCTAATAATATTCTTCCCACCCAAGCTCCAATGAGAAGAGAGCAGAGGCGGGCAGGCGGGACGATCCACCAGGTTGGCACAGTCGTTTGGCGGGAGACAGCGGGTATCTGCAGGACGGACGAGACTCAAAATCAGCTCATGGCGCTGCGGGCCAGTGTGGAGGCACGGCGCAAGCAAGTCATGCCATGCAGCATATTGTAGAGGAGACGAATGAAAACAACAAATCTCGCAAAGATGGAGTAATAAGAGAAAAGCGACTATGGGTGAGTGGACTAGTAACACAAAGGTGAAGCTATCGAGCGTGGCAACCAACTTGGAACCAACAAGGGGCAATGGCAATCATCTATAATCCAGAAGATGAATTGGAAGCCTGTGCCAAGTTCGATTCTTAAGAGGCAATCTGAACCGCTTGCTTGCCTCTTCAACAGACTGGTGCACCAACACCCGTCTGTTTTTAGCAAGGCACTGGGCCACGCATCTGCAGACTGGAATGTTGCATCGAGCCACCGCAGCCATGTGTGGAGTGCGAGTTGTTCTTCTTTTTCCCAATTGCTGTTTTGCGCTCGCCAAGTAGGTTAGTAGGTAGCCACAGCCCGAACCTCCGTGCCAGAAGACTCAAGTCTTGCACAGTGCTGTCTGGTTGTGTATCCGTGCCTGCAAGTTCCAATTGCTGGATCACATATCACAACAGTCGAGGCGTTTTTCCACTATCGCATCATTGAACGGGAAGATTAAACACGGGTCTTAGATCTCGGTTCATCGGGGATTTTTCTTTGCGCATCATATTGAGGAATTGTTCAAAATGATTGTCTGAACCCCTGGTGGAATCCTGAGAGATGCTGCTTGCCCGATAAAACTCGGACGGAGTTTCGGTCGAATAGCGTCATAAGTCCAGTGATCAGGCGCAGTAAAGTAGCCCCAGAAGCTACTGCGTGCAGTAAGAAGTTAGAACCCAGCGACTGGGGTCACTGCATCGTTGAGTTGCTGACTGAGAGCATGTCCCCTGCTGCTGTGCTGTGTTGTGCGGTGCGATTCCGGTGCCTCGGGATGCGACATGAATCAAGGCCATGACGACCACATTGCCCTTGCGCATTGCATGGCGGCATGCGGCCCTTATTCGCCAGCGAAGGGGCATGTCACGCTGTTTGAGCTGTTTGCAAAAGAACCTTTGGCAACAGTCAGAAGGCAAAACATAGTCCATGATTTGCTCTGCCACAGTAAACTGTTTCTTTCAGGCAGTAGCGCAACGCCCATCGCACAGCACCCAGTGGCCTAGGGTTTAATGAAGATTTCTTCCATGTGCCTTGTCGATTGCCACTCACGACACCGCTGGCAGGCTCCACGTGTGATTGGGAGCTTGGGCTGTTTGAGGAGTGGAATGGTGGACTGATGGAAAACGGAGTCGTGGTAGGATCCAGGGGTGCATCTTGGGCGGTACTGAAGCAGCGGGAGCGCGGGAAGGGAGGGAGAGGTGGTCCGCCCAGAGTAACCCTGGGGTTGCCCATGCTGTCGGGAAAAAAACGAGGCGCAGTCGGCTAGACTTTTTGTTGACGACGCGAACACTCAAGATAGGAATTGCGGTCGCAAGCGACATTGGGCCGGTGCGGGCTCGTACGGAGCACTAAGTTTCGGTCACAGGCTGAAGCGACATGAGGGCTTCAGGCAATTGACCATGCTGTCAACAAGTATTATAACCGAAGTTGACGAGCCCCAGCAGCGCTGACAAAGAAGCTTGTCAACAGGATGCTGCCATGGAAGAGGAGGCGGTACTCACAAAGTGACACCTCATATAAAATGCCGGGGGTGTCGAACAGGCGCGATAGGGAGAAACTGACCCAGCCAGGCCAGGTCATCGTTTGTCCGCAATCTCGGCCGGTTGATTGCCCCGAGCAAGGCCATGTTCCTTGCAACAAGACTTGAACAACATGCAGTATGTACATGTAGCATTGGATGCTGGGCGTGAGAAGTTTGAGTTGCAGGGATAGACGAGTTTTGATTGGGATCTTGCGTGGGCGGGGTCCTGGAAGAGGAAGGGGAGTGTGAGAGCCCCATGCTCAGTGATCTGACTGGTGTTGACCGCTGCCATGGAAGGAACCATGTACCGTGCATTGCGCACAGTAAACTAGCCTGACCTCTTTCTCGGGACAGCACCGAAAGGCGTTTCTGAGCTTTCTATTGGCTGTTCCGCTTAGGGAGTGCATGCTGGCATTTTGCAACAAGATCTACGTACTGTACCTTCCATTAGGGCCGTACGGATGGCAACAGGCGAACGGTTTTCCTTTTCCCTTTCCCTTTTGACTCGCGCCCCAGCATCTGAATGCCGTGACGCAGCAAGAGGCTTGAGTCGGTGTCCAGATCTTCCCTTGTCCGGATACTTGCTACTACGCCAGCGAGTCTTTGACCGGAAGCGCCGTGTTCATCTGTTGGGCCTCCCCCACCCGTCGCGGCCTTCTGGATCGCGCTGCAGCCGCCACCATACTCGAGATTGATTAATCGATTGATTGGGAGGCGAAGAGAAAATAGAGGGCGGACGGAGACAATAATAACATGAAAGGTCTCGTCTCTTGCACGGGCCAGATATCCCAACAGTTATTCGATGCTCTCGGCGGGCAGAAAAACATCCGTTGCCAGGTTCCATAATTGCACAACTCCCAGCATTCTGGGCCACTTCACCTCCGGGTCATGGCCGGGCGACCTTCTCCACACCAAACACGGGGCATTCTTCCGCTTCTGTGTCCACCTCGGCATCAGACCCCATCCATGCCGCCTTGTGCGACAAGTCATGAATCGACGAGGCCGTCTGCTGGCAGCTTGACAGGCCGGCAAAAGTTCTCGAGGCTGCCACCGGCGACCGCAGGCGGCCACAAGGAGTGGGCTGCATTCACCCTTGGTTGGCTGGCGACGGCGCTGGAACATTGCGGTTCCCTAATTACCTATGTACCCATCGCCACCAGGCCTCATCCAAGACCCAGCAGCCGCACAAGCAAGGCACTGATCTGTGAGAAGGGCAAAACCGACCGCCTGGAAAGGGAAATACCACGGAGGATAAGCTGTTCTTCAACTGCGTCACACGGACACTGTGTTGCTATGGCAGGGATACTCTTCTGGTTAGGCTCCCTGTGAGCACTAACTAGCCACGCGCACCCCCTCCAATGGGTCCCTCTCAGACTGGAGCCAAAAGAACCAAGCGAGGCCCGCACCACGAGCCAAACCACACCTTTCCCTTCCCGTCCCCAGTGTCCGAGCTACTGCTCCTTGGCGCTGTCTGTCTCCTGGGAAGGGGTCCCGCCGCCGTCCACTCCAGTTCCCGGTTCCAGAGAGCCCCCAGCGCTAGGACCTCGCAGTCCCGCAGGTTTGGGTGCCCGTGTTCCCGCCAGAGTCAGTGTGCAGACGGAGAAGACGACGGAGGTAAGAGATTCTCACAGGCTCGACGCCCAGCTCGCACTCATTACCCCGTCTCCCCCACAAGCCCGTTCCCGCATGGAGCCATGGATTCCATGGGTCCCTGGCGAGAAACTCGTACGGCTTGTCACCAGGCGTTGGGTGCTCTGAGGCCCTTGCCGTCTTGGGCAACCCTCGATTCGCTGTCCGTCAACCTCCGTCTTCTGTAGCGCTGCAGCGCCGGGCCGCCTATACCCACTAATACCACCACGCTGGCTCGCCTACAGCAGCGCCGTCCCAGCTAGCGACCGCCAGAGTAAGTATAGTTCGCCCGCCCTCGCCCATCCTCCCTCAGCCAACTCTCCCTCTCCTCTCCCTCCTCTCCTCCTCTCGAAACCTCCAACCAACCACTCCCGTATTTCTGACATCCCATTCTCGCAATTCGCCTGCGTCATGGGAGGTCTATAAACTCTGGATCAGCTTACGCCAATTATCGATACTCGATCCATCCCGTCTTGACGTTCCTCGATTAGGACCGTCGCCCTCGTTCGATAGCCAACCCAGTTGAGCGCCACTACACTCGGTCCGACCGATCGCTCTCAACCACCTCCACCAGTATCCGGACTAAACCAAGCATCGTAAACCCGCCCATTCAATTTTCTTGACACACTCGCCTCCTGCATCCGACCGTCAGTCTAGGGGGATTGAGACATAATTCGTCCTGTAGTTCCTGTCCCTTCAACTATTGTTTAAATCAACTCGACATCTACCACCGACAGTCAAAATCCATATCGTTACGCCAATTTAGTCGACATCATGAGCTCCCCTTCGCAGGCTGGGCCCTCGGCGCCCAAGGAGGAGAAGGAGAAGAAGGAAAAGGGTCTCAGCAAGCTTCTCACCCGGACCAAGACCTTCTTGAAGAGGGAGGGGTCTTCTTCATCCAAGCGTCTGTCCGCTATGACTGGCTCCAAGGCCACTGCCGCAGGCAAATCTGAGCCTGTCAAGACGAGGTATGCTTTTTTTACGGAGAACTTGGGATCTCTTGAGTAGAATTGTTCCAATTCTCGGGAAATGGTCGGCATTCGACGAGGATGCTGTGGCCTATCCGGTAATATCAAATACTAACTACTAAACAGTGAACCTGCCATTCCTGAGACCAAGGCTCCGGAGCCCAAGGCCCGATATGAAGGCATGGAGGGCGTCTCCAAGTTGACCCGAAGCCAACTGATTGAGGAACGTGCTAAGAAGCTGGGCGAGCGTTATGGACTTGAGATCAAGCTTTCGGAACTTCAGACTGGATCCCCCGACGATACCGTTCTCCGTATGGACAAGCCTATCCGCATGCGCGTTCGCCGAACTTGCCACAAATGCAATGCCACCTTTTCTTCCGCCAAGGAGTGTCCCAACTGCCAGCACGCTCGTTGCACCAAGTGCACCCGTTATCCTCCCAAGCGGACCGAGGCCGAGATTATTGCCAGCCGCGAGCGACGTGCCGCCATCATCAAAGCCAACAAGGAGAACGCCCCCATTATTCCCGACTACTCGTACGCATTTGACGAAAAGAAGATTGTCCTCACCCGACCCAGCAAGACTGGTGGACAAGACTTGGTCCATAAGAAGCCTCGTCAACGGGTGCGCAGAACTTGCCACGAGTGTTCGACGCTATTTGTTTCCGGCAACAAGACGTGTGAGAAGTGCGGTCACATCCGCTGTACTGACTGCCCTCGAGACCCGTACGTTGAGACTACAAAAATGCGTGTATTGGTAATTGTTGCTGACATGATTTGCAGACCCAAGAAGGACAAATATCCATATGGTTATCCTGGAGACGCATTTGGGCCTAGTAGTGTACCGCACTACGAGTGCAAGGACTGCAAGACGATATTCCCAACAGGAGCTGAGCACGGGACCAAGTGCAAGAAATGTGGTATAGAAAAGTCGGACGAATCGCCTCGTGTTCTGCCTCGTAAAGTCGAACCGGAACCCGATCCGGAGTTATTGAAGAAGTTACAGGAGCGGCTCGAAAACCTGAAAGTGGCATAACGAGCAGCGCGAGCTGATGGCGAATCAGGACGCCCTTGATTAAAGGGGGTCAGGGGGCGAAGAGAGGAGGTTATTTCCTTGGTCTTTCCTACGACGACATTCGAACGGCGAGAGCTCGAAACGATTGCCGGAAGATTTGTCACGCATCTCGATGAGTCGAAAGATTGTCCGCCCTCATCAGCAGTCCTTTCTACTTCTATTCGGCTATACGTTGCACGGTTCATCCAACCTCTGTTACATGCATCACATCAGTGCCCGGCACGACACGACACGACACAAGACAAGACGACGCGAAATGTGGACGATTCACACCACACTTTCGAAGCCCTGTTGGTTCCCACGAGATAGAGAAGGCGGAGCTTTTTACCTTGACGCGTACGACATCACGATCTGGATCATTTCAAGCGCCATCTCCATGATTTTGCATTCATCAGTCATTTATACACGCATTTACGAACAGGGGAGTTGTATTACAGGGGAGCGGAGCGAGGTTGGAGAAAGATGTTGATTTCGACAAAGAGGAGTTGTGGTACCAAGACGGCCCTGGGGAAGAGCCGGTTGAGTTTTTTGTGTCTTGAAAAGCTACGCATAGACGTCTGGGGGAACTCGGGGAGGCCTAACAGGGGAAGGGATGAATACCACGCGGGTGAGCCAATATGGTTAATGTGTTTGGCGACAGCGAGAAAGCGGTATTCTTTTCATTCTCTCTTGATAACAAATTCTTTTGGGGAGTGTTTCGTCGCCTCTCAACAATGAGACAACGTCAATTCTCACGACATTTGTTGCACCCATGGCATGGTCCATACGACGGAAGTGATGAAGATGCTTGCTCAGCGACCGCAGTAATTACCTATCTTGTCATTCCCGTCAGCCTAATCCAGAAGTATGACTACCTCACGTCTCCATCCAGTCCCGTAGCCCATGACCTCACCCTCGTCTCACCCATGTCTCCTCCACGGCCGTGTAACACCCGATCTCTCCATGCTCACTCACACCACGCAGCACCCGCCAACACACCATACCCACACCATCTGTTATCTGATTACCAGGAAGAACCCCGCCAGCGTTTCCCCTTTTTAACCTCCCGTGCTTCACCTCCTGCCCCCCAGGCGCGGGGGGAACAAAAGAAAGTGTCGTGACCAAGCTGGCGGTACGATGGCACGTGTGCTGTTCAGGTATCTAACGTGCAATGTATCAATGGTACCCAACGTATATACATACCCCTGGTAGTACTCCCAATTGACTTTTTTATGATGTGTGGGTTTCTATCCACCTGTCAAAGTCGGTAATTTCTAAATGGGCATGTCTGCATATGGGAACTCATATTGCTTTTGCGGAAAGGCTGGAACCAGAAACTGTCAGATTTTAACTCCAGGATCCGGGTAAAATAAAACTTGCTTTTTTTTTTAAGGAACAACCCGGATTGCGCCATTTCAAACTTGTCATTTCCTACGGGAGTTTTTTTGACGTGCAGACAACATAATGATACGTCAGGTGGGTTACGCTGACTTACGAGGGGTCGATTGTGGAAGAGTCGGAGATTTGTATGTAATGTAGGTGTGTGTGTGTGTGTGTGTGTGTATG
>JABFFE010000221.1:0-17716 GCA_013623625.1 Fusarium setosum | reverse complement strand
TCTGCAGCACTCACAGCAGATGTTGATGTTGATGTTGGTTGTGATGCTTGGCAGCAGCCACGGAGGAAGAAGGCAGGCTTTTTATCCTTTGATCCAACTGGCAAAGTGTCATCTTGGAAGCCATCTTGGATAAGGTTGACGGAGGCCGGATGACTCTTTCGGCGATGCAGCTGGAAGGGTTAAATTGAGAAGGTTTAAGTGTATAAGGCATTGGGCCGATGAAATGCCTATTTGTGTAGATATCGTGTTCTTTTGCTATCATGTTTCCTCTGACCTGAAGGTGGCAGAGTTATAATAGTAATGTTCGTATGCGAACGGGTGGTCGGCCAATCTCGAAACGTCGTACACATATCATAACTTGGCTTTTGCCTATCGGGAATGTCTAGAACAGCATCTATCACCTTGTGCAATTCCTGAATAGCCATCCAAGTGTTAAAGTTAACACGCCTTGTTAGGAGCTAGGCGGCTGGATCCGCTGCGGGTATGCTGTTACCGCCTGTGGCGCTGGATGACAGATGTTTGTGTTGATGGAAGCTCCTTTCGCGTTCGTCTGTGTGCTATTGATTGATGTCTTGAGAAGTATTCATGGAGTTATCTGCAACTTGCAGAATGCCTATGACCATGAATATCCTGGCGTCGAACTCGCTGCTTCCAATAGCTTCACCCTTTCCCTCGTCCACTGTCGAGGCCTTTAAGGTTTAGGAACAACATTGAAGGATAGTCTTATTGCAGAAGACACGTCATAGTTAGTAAATATTGCGAAGGTCGTATTGGATTCAGCTTCGAATGCGGTCGATATCTGTAGCGAATTCTTCCGTGACTTCGAGGTCGTCAACAGGTATGTAGAGCGTAACCAGAGGCATCGAGACTGTAGTCAGCCTGGAAATTTGAGCTTGATAAGAATACCTTACGCTTCAACTTCACACGTTGCTCTGTTAAGGTGATCGACTGCCGTGGATTGCGAAAAATCGTCTGCGCCGCGGCGACTTTAATATTTGAGGCGTCAGTAACGGTGAAGTCGGGGAGTCTTCCGTGATATGTATCCTCAATATCTTTGGGCTTCATAGGCCCTGGGCGTTGTTCTTCGACTGACTCGACGTCACTGTTATCGAACCTTGAGGTCTTTTGCTGGCTCTTGATGGTAGCCCCTCCTGACCTTGACTGGGACGTTCTCGAGGTTGAGACCGTTGCGAAGTCCGAAAACAAGAAATAACTTTACAAGGCTCGTCAATGCACTAATTGTGTGTGACGTAGATACCTTATCCACCGTCATGGCCTTCGCGAATGTCCCAACATGACATCATTGTCGAGTATCGCCAACCCAGACTCGTGGTAGAGGCTTCATAGCGCCACTTGCGCGGCCTTCAGGGAGCACAAATACCATGGCCTCTCGGTTACTAATGATGAAAGATGGGGCTTATCGAAGTTGGATAGTGTTGTATTCTTCATTCTACCTATTCAATCATCCCACGAAGGAAGGGATCGCCCTAAACTATGCCTCAGTGTGTTATCCCTCCTAAGCCCCCAAGCTCAATCATTGGCGTTCTTCTTCTCGTGTTCCTCAATTATAACCTCGTTCTTCTCCTTATCAGTCATCTCGTTAACAGCCAGCTCAGGTGTCTTGGACTTGAGCATACCCATGCCATTTCAGGCCCGATGGACCGTGACGTAGCCAAGGACGTAGACGAATCCGAACATGGGAACGAGATAGCTAATACGAGTACTCTTGGCGTCGGCGACGGCACCTTGAATTAGAGGGAAGATAGCGCCGCCGGACACACTCATCACGAGAACACCAGCAGCACGCCGAGTGTGACGGCCAAGGTTCTTGGTACCCATGGCGAAGATTGTAGGATACATAGGGGCCTCGAAGAAGAAGATGGAGATCAGCTCACCAACGCTAGAGGCACCCTCACCGGCGCTGACGTAGGCTGTGAGGCCGATGGCGGAGAGCGAGTAGACAACCATGATAAAGTCAGAGTGAAAGAGGATTGCCAGTTCAGTGGCAACGAAACGGCCAACGGTAAAGGTGATGAGAGCGTAACTCAGCATGGTGCTGGCTTTGCTGGTCGAGATTCCACCGTTTTCGTGGGCGTAGTTGATAAAGAATGCGGTAAGTAACCTGAGCGCCGACGTAGCAAAGTTGGGCACCAAAGGCAAACCACATGTTGTACTGCTTCCAGAAAGAGTCCTGCATAGACAGTCCGTGAGCTTCATCTTCGATGACGGCCTCTGAAACCTCGGGCAGCTTCGCAGAGAGGAAGAGGACGGCAACAGCAGCGCCAGCGCAGGCGACGGCAAGGTAGACGAATTGGACATTGGTAAGGTTGTTCTGGTTCGCGCCCTGGAAGAAGAACTTGGAAGCGATGA
Source organism: Fusarium setosum (assembly GCA_013623625.1). NCBI lineage: Eukaryota > Fungi > Ascomycota > Sordariomycetes > Hypocreales > Nectriaceae > Fusarium > Fusarium setosum. The sequence goes on along the minus strand of JABFFE010000221.1, from coordinate 15,346 downwards.
GAGGACCAATGAAGGAAGCCACTCCGTCCTAAGACTGGCAGAACTGCGAGCGAGCAGAGGCGGACTCGGGTCTGCCGATGACGACAGCATAAGAGTTGGCCGCCGTTTCAAGCGTGGCGAGACCGCAGGCAATGACAAGTGTGCAAGCGCAGAAGCTACCAAAAACGGCACGACCGTTGGCATTATTATCTGCAGACTTGTTTGACAACGTCCACTTTGAAGTGCATAGTTTGGAGAGACGTTGATAATTCCTGACCCTCACTCCCATGAAATAAGTATAGGTCACGAACACTCCGGTAATCTCTCAGCTATGGAGTTGAACTGAATTTGAGGACGGCCGAGGCTATATGTAAAGCTAGGCGGAGTTGGTGGACAACAGTAAGCCGTTTGTCAACTGGCTGGTCAAGGATGTGGTTCATCCGTATAACCTCTTCAGGGTCGAGTTTGGATCGGCACTCGTTGTGACTAGCACCGTTTTCCAGCGAGGGGTAGAAAGAATGCCCGAAGCTCTCTACCGAGCAGTCGATGTGACTGAGGTAAGGTGATACGTAAGTCTGGCCTTGAGAGGGCGAGCGGTAAGTTGTCTGATGCCTAAGCTCCATACAGATATCCTCAGACCGGCAAAATGGACACGGAGGAGCCGCCATTCTGTTATACACAAAACGGAGGTCCTGGTAGGCTTTATATCGATGACAAGATTAAACAGCAACGACAAGCGGGACTTGTAAGGAAGGCTCCGGATCTCACAAAAGAAGCTGGTTCGGTTTATCAGGCCATTTCAAGTGAGGAGGGCAGACTCACCTCCAACAGTTCGGATATGGGTCCTGGAAAGACCACAGAACCCTCAACTGGCAGGAAAGATTCGGGTTGGGGCACAAGCTGCACCCTCAGCGAACCTATCACACCCGATGAGGATTGGACCAAGATCTCCGACCCGGCCGAACGAAGGAGAATATAGAACCGCATTGCTCAACGCAAACTACCGTAAGTCTTCTTGTTCCACCCTGAGTTGTTCTATATAGTCCTGAAGATACGATGTGGCTTGGCTGATAAACTGATATGGTGGTGTTCATAGGCAAAAAGCTTGAGCGACGATTGGAGGACCTTCAGCGCCGCGCCTCTGACAAAACCGAATCAGAGGCTCCAGGTCATTCCAGCACTAAAAGAACACCCTTTGGCCTTTCCGACTTCACTTCCTCAACTTCTCCTGCCCCCGAAGAGGCTTTACTGAGTTCCTACGGACTCGTTTAGCCCTATACCGCCACCAACACGGACAACATTTTTCCGAAATACACCACTCCTTCCATCATGCCCATGACGTTTCCCTCGATGACATATTTCAGCGATGCAACAACAGGGGAGTCTTACCATAGTGACAAAGATCTCTCGCCTTATACAAACTACGGCTACATGCCCCCCATGGACTGCAACCCCCCTGACCTCCACGACCAGAGCAGCACACATGTAAGTCACTTAGCACATGCAAGTTCTCCATAACCCGACGTTTCTGATAACTGGGGTAGGATCTGATGAATGACAGGGTTCGCAGGTATGAGGCTAGAGAAAAATGATGGAAATTACCTGGATGTCTATGGTAGTTTTGCCTTTGTGAGGTGTTGTGAGAGTACCTCGTTGAAAGCCCCAAAGGTCAAGGTCTCGGTGTAGCGTCCAAGAAATACCGCGATGCTTTTAGTGATTTGCTCCTGTGTATCTATTTCATGATGCCGTATTCGTTATAATACTATCTCCGACAGTCTCAGTCAGATGGGTCCGAGGAAACACATCAGCAAAAGAACACAATGCGTTGCTGCTCGTCAAGGATACCTTGCTTTCACAACAACAAAGACTGCCGTGTCTTCCCATACCTCCAGCATCATAGACCCTATGGATTTCTCGAGTATGCCATCAAATGACCTCTTAGCCACAAGTCAAGTCCCTCGAATATCGGTGTATCCCGCTGTAAATCGTGACAGGCTGACGTGGCTGTCTTGCTTGCTTAGAAATCTCCGGGCTAGGGTTTCAGAGCCATGATTCAAGTGATATCACGTCAAGAATACTTTTCTCCGTGCCGCGGTCTTGGAATTGTCAAGTTGCCAAGCCCCTGTATTTGCTATGAAAACGTTTCTCCGACTTGCTTATTTTCTGCGCTGCTGACTCGTCGAGAGAAACAAAGATAATCCGTGACAGGGAAACCTTTTTCCGAGGAATGGTGATTCGACGAAATCCAAGCCCAATCTCCACCTACAGCACCATCAGAATTAATTCCGTCTAGTTACCGAGATGGATTGCGACTCGTCGTGGTGGTCGAACCCGACGACGACGGGATCAGCGGGAAGCTCGGTCCTGATAGAATTCTAGGATCACCTTGCTAAGAGTATTGTTAGATTGTGGAAACAAGGTGTGTTGCACAGCTATAAGAGGGCTATCCCTCATCTAAGAGCCTCTCTCTGTCTACACAGGTCATTCAAAAACATCGACTACTGAGCAATCAAAAGTACACGGCGCTTTCATATAAAATGACTACTATCTTACCACGAGGAGACGGCGCCCTCGGGGTCAATCCACCTGATGGGGCTGACAGTGCACTGTCTTTGCACGGTTCTGACTGGCTCTGGGCCGTCACGGCCATCTACATAGCTTCTTTCGTAAGCCGGCCTTCTACAACACTCACTCATTCAAGGCTCTTTTGCCTATGCTTACGCTTTCTCACTCCAGCTCGGTCTCCTGGTCCTATCCTTCGCCGCCCACGAAAGCAAGCGTGTCTTCCACTATATCTTCACCATCGTCCTCCTCGTCGGCTCAGTCTCCTACTACGCCCAAGCCTCGGATCTCGGTTGGACTCCTGTCTCTATCTCCCACAACAATAGCCCCACTGTCCAGCTTTTCTTTGTCAAGTACATCAACTGGGTTGTCGCATTTCCTTCTCTCGCCCTCGCCCTCGGTCTTCTATCCGGCGTTTCTTGGACCACCATCGTTTGCAACATCGCCATCGCCTGGTTCTGGACCCTGACCTATCTCGCCGCCGCATTTACGCCATCCGACTACAAGTGGGGTTTCTTCGCCTTTGGTACACTGGCTTACGTGATTCTTGCAATGAGCACACTGAACGAGAGCTACGAGGCGGCGGAGCGTCGGGGAATTGGTCGCGATTACATCCTGCTGTCGGGATGGCTGAATTTGCTGTGGTTTCTATACCCCGTGGCATTCGGCCTGAGTGATGGGAGTCACAAGATTGGTGTCACAGCTGGGTTCGTCTTCTTCGGAGTCTTGGATGTACTGATGGTGCCAGTCTTGACATTTGCATTCTTGTTCTTAGCTCGCAACTGGGATTGGACCAAGTTGAATCTCGCCTTCAGTGAGGAGCGTGGTCCTCGGCAACTGCCAGACAAGGAGACGGCTGCTGCTACTCCTAAGGGCCCGGATTCCTCTATCTGACTGAATCTTCAATCAGACTTACTATGCCCGGAGGTGTATAGATAGGAGGAGGAGAATATCTTTACGCATCAGATATGTACCTGGGTATAGACAACATGGCAGCTAGGTATGATATAGAAACATAGAATTAGTGTTAGGGGCTTTTAATAACTTCTATGCGTACCTAAATAACGGGAGGAATTACTCCGCCGGAGTATAACATCAAGACAAAATTAGAGGAAAGCAAGCTATAATATTCCAATTGCTTTATATCAAGTTCGAGTTTACTGGTACAACCTAAGTTGGCTATGACGCGTACAGCACACTTGACGATCTCTTCAAGCCCCTTACCCATCATCACTTCCATGATCAAGCCAGGTGAGTAGTGTTGAAAAGTCGACTTCCAGTGTTAGTAGTTTTCGTCCCCGTAAATTTGTTCTCTGACAGTCGGAGCGCGACGATACTGGCACCGCGACGTCCCACGAGCTTGGCGAACTCATGCGTCTTCTTGACCACCTCCGCTTGAACACCACCAGCCACAACCACAATGCGAATATTACCTGGGAGGCAACGGACGTGTTCGATGAATTGCATCACCGTCCTTCCACTGTTGATCACCAAGTCCAAAAGGATCAGAGTACATTGTTGATCGATGTGATGTATTTGTATGTCTGCCGCAGTTGCAGCATGGATGAGCATTGCCTATCGGAATGCCGCGTTGACCCCGAAAACCATAGCTTCTCCACCACGCGTCAGCGCCACGATAGAGGTCCGCTGTTCGTTGAACAGCCGGTGGCCCATCGTTTGGTTCCCCTGCACGTGTGGAATCGCGTACTTCTCGAGCCCGATCAGTTGGGTAACAATTTCATGGCCAAATACCTCCCAGCATGGCTGTGGGCCTCCCTCAGAGCAGGACCAGCAACAGAGGCGTCGCGAGTTGGCGAGGCCAGTAATTTTGCGGCATCTTTGTGCGTCGCGTGTAGTATCTCGACGCACCGGCGGTGGCCTATGACTGAGCCGATGAATTGCTTATCATGGAGGCGAACCACAGGCAGCTTGTCCTCGTCGAGGCGCAGCGGTGAATGGCTCGGGAGTGGAACTTGTCGCGCACAGAGGCTTTCCTTATGAATAGCTTGATATAGGGCTTTATCCATGCTCGAGCTTCTGGCTCCCTCGTCACCAATAACGACGATGGCTTCGTTAGCCTCTTTGAGCATGGGCAGATCTAAGGGGCTATCCCTAAATGCCTAGACGTATAGATGGGCAGTGTTCTGAAGTTGGGAGACGATGGTAGCTTTGACTGCTGCCGTGACCACGAATCCGTCTGAGATTCTGCCTCCCCTAATGACGGAGACTGCTTCTGACAATCCGTGTCTCTCTACAACCTTTTCCCACTTGCGACCAAGACCACACATAATAATTAGGGCACCAACGTGGCTCTGCTCTGCGGCAATTCGCAAGAGGGATGTGATCTCCGGGTGCATAGCGACTGAAGAAGTTACAGTGTTGCACATGATCTCGAATCGTTCGTCGTTAGTTGCCTTAGTTTGTCATTCAAACGGCGTTGAGAGATGATATCTGCAGAGATGTTCATGTAGATGATGTGGGTAAAAGTTTCTAGGTTGTTAGACGTATAGACTGGCTGGTTGGTGCCATTCTTCTCTGACCAGAACATCAAATGGCCAGTGACGATTTCAAGTCGCCCACCGCGAGCACTCTCCTTTCTGATCGTGTCGATGGCTTAGCCACGTCACTCTAACTTGCGATCCTCGTCCAGCTGGTGAAGAGCGTCGAGGCCACCAGGAATGAGGGAGGCAATCTTGCCCCAGCCCTCAAAAAAAGCAAACTGGGCCTGGCCAAGTTCCTGCTTCGATTGTTGAAGCACGAAAGACTTGCCGGAGCCCGAGATGCCCTAAAGCCCAATGACAGTTGGCTTACGTCCTGCCTGTGTGCCTGGGCTTGGGCCGGCGTCATTGACAGTTACGAGAGTGGATGATGGGCCTTGCCTGGCGTGGCCATCAGGAACGGGTGGAGTGGTCATCATAGGAACGGCGTACAGATGTGCCATTCAAGAGAGTAAAGATTGATAAGTAAAGCCTGCTTGGGAAATTGATACAAGTTTGAGATGAATATGAGTCTGGTTCCGGGACCTGCTGCGCTTATACCCGTTCCCTCTCCTTGGACGACCTAGACCAGACCAACCATCGTCACGAAATCGTGAAAGAGGCCCGATTACGGCAGGCCCCTCATACGAGAGGCCTACCAGAACTCTGACCGACTTGTGAGCGCGATGGGCTTGCGAAACAACGAGGATTTGGCTAGGCGAACCGGTGAGGGCCTTGTCTCGATGACGCATTGAAAGCGTTTGATGGGCGAGCCTCAGCCTCTGGGTTGAGGGCGACGGTATGGCCCGGATGAACAGATTCCACCTAAGGATGCGTTTTATCAACTCCCACGCTCGTTATCTACCCTTCTTAGCATACCTGGTTCATGGGAGGAGAGGCCATATCTTGCGTAGTCGACGGTAGACTTGCTCAAAGGTTGCCGGTTCTACCCCATGGGACTCGCAACCTCGCGTAATTCGTGGTCTTTGGAAGGATTGACGGCCTCACGCACTGAATCCCGGTCGGGACGACGATATAAGAAAGCGAATACTCGATAGAATTGCCATCTGGACGTGTATTTCGACAGCAAGTACGCATATATCGCAAGATGTGAAGAGGCAAACTCTGGGAGTCTTCGGAGGCGATGACCATCATGCTGGGCCCGACTGATGATGTAAAACACGTCGGTCGCCTCACTGAGCTTCTCCCAAGGCGTCGTTGACAGTCGTCTTCCGCGGACTTCCTCTCGCAACCTATCTTTGTACCAACCCTGCGGGTGTCGATGCAGGCGTAAGAAGCCGTGCCATCGAAGGAGGGTTTTCTGAATCATCGATCGCATACCCCAGAGCCTATGGATGTTATTAGTTAGACGATACGTCCGTTAGGATCGAGGCTGTTGTACGTCTCATGGAGCGCCTGCACAACATTCACAATGGAATATCGTTGATCAGTGCCGGGGTTGCTCGACTTCGGCCTGAGGCCACAATAATGCGCAATGTATTGGCTTGTCTTCCTGGTGCGCTGGCCTCATGTCGTACAATGTAAGTGCACCCTGCAAAAGCTCGCCTTCTGCGACACTTGTGAGGGGAAGTGTCGTACAAGAGGTGCACCCATGACCTGTTCTCTCGCAAGGGGAGTTCGTTTTGGCTAAGTTCCCACAGCCACGGGACATGATCGATGCCGGCCGGGATGTACAGCTAGGAATTCCTTGTCTTGTCTAACTATGGAGAGTGGTAAACCTCGATAAAGCACATTAGTTTTTTATTCACCCATGGTATTATATACGTATCTGGTCTATGTATGGGGGGGAATATGACACTGGCGATGGAAAGCCTAGTACTTTGCTGTTCTTGCTCATGGTAATTCCCTTTAGGTACCATATCTAACTTCCCTACCCTCACTCGGGGCGGTATTTTTGCTCGAGACTGGGGGTCCGATTTGTTGCCCCTGTATGTTTAGCATAATATGACATCCTATTCTGATCACCCTGGACATGTCATGGGAGAACTTAAAAATTAAAGTCCTCCGGAAGATCGGCCCGACCTGAGTTTAATTTGTGCCTGCACTTTTAAATAGGGGATTTGCCTCCGGATTCCAGGTATCCTGAATCTCGTCGAATATAGGGTCTAGAGCTATCAGCACATTCCCATAGATGGCCTAGCAAATTAATGCCGCTAGGAGATACCATTGATTGGGTTGATATTATCTGATTGTAGTCGTGCGGCACCCACTTCCTGAAGGAATATCCTTGCGCCTTACACGGCGGACATTCGGTCCCGAAACTGGTTTCCGAGACCGAAATTACCAGCCCTATAGGGCCTGGTCTCTTAATTGTCGCAATTCATTGGCTTCCCTGAGCACGTTCCTGCCCTTCAAAGTGAACCTGCTATGCCCTATCTGTGAACCTGGACTCGGACCCATGGCTGTGGGGACGAGAGTAGCATCAGACGAGGCTGACAGTTGAACAAGATGGGGCACGGAGCTATTAGCCCCTTGTTGGCGGTAATTCCACCTTCCCGGATAAATAGTTGTGAATCCTTCTTGTGTAGGGCCCCTATCACCGCCTATCACCGTGTGGGACGAGGTCTGGAGACGTCTTACGCCAAGACCACGAAGAAAGCTGAGAAATGATTGTGTCACGCTTCGACGAGGCGCAGTCACACGGCGTACAGTGGATAGGGTGCAACGTTTATAAACAGACTGGAGTACGCAGTGTAATCGACAGACCGCACGAATGGAACTAAAGCTAATGTGGTCTTTGTTTAATGCTTTGGCAATATGAGGCTATTTCCTTCTTTTAGTTCCCTCTTGGGAATCTCATTACAGACGCTTCTATTCGTAGACGTCGCCAGATTCGTTCACGGGTATCCTCACCATGTATTTCACGCCCGTTCTCAGGCCAACGATTCTTCCCTCTGGGGTCGCGATGACCTCGAATTATTTGACAAACGGGACCTCCCTGCACTGAGGGTCATGCCCCTCGGAGCATCCATTGTATATGGTTTGAGATCAAGTGATGGAAATGGGTTTGTCTTCTTGTTCTCTCTAGTCTCTAGTCCTAACCCTTCTCCCCAGCTTCCGCAAGGTCCTGCGAGATCAGCTCCGCTATGCGGGTTACGAGGTTGACATGGTTGGCACCAAGAATGGCGGGACGATGAAAGACAACGTAAGATACTAGGCCTACGCCCACGTTATTCTGACTTGAGCTTATCTTTTGCGTAGGATGTCGAAGCAACCCCCGGCTTCACCGTTGCCCAGATCCACGAAGCCTCCAAGCTCTCTTACAAGTACAAGCCGAATTTGGTCGTCATCAACGCCGGCACTAACGACCTAGTCGGTGCTATCGAACCCAGTAGCCAACACGAACGAGTCAAGTCCATGTTGTTGGACCTCTGGTCAAATATCTCGCCGGAAACTGTCATTATTCTCTCGACTATTCTCCCGATCAGCAACCCGTCGGCCGAAGGCTTACGTGCCACTGTCAACGCGAACTATCGTTCTCTCGTGTCAGACCTGCATAAACAGGGCAAACCTATATATCTGGCCGACATGGATCCGCCTGGCGGTTTCATCTCATTGTCCGACTTGGACGACGGCACGCACCCTACGGACTACGGCTATAAGAAAATGGCCGGGGTGTTCTGGTCGGCTATCCTCAAAGCCAAGAATGACAACAAGATCAAAGATCCCCTTGAAGCCGATATTTCACAGACTACCAAAACTTGTCGCAAGTCCCCCGGCGATGGTGTCAACGCGGGTTCACAGACGCAACAAGGCAGTGGTTATGATGACGGGACTTATAAACACGATAGCGAAGCAATGGGCACTGTCCTGACCCTGACGAGCGACTGGGGCCGTGGCCAATGGTTTTTTGCCCGTCTCTTCCGTCAAGACCGTGACGACCTACTCGGCTGGGTCAAGAACTCGGCGGGCAATGTCGTGTACGCAGTCCGCAGGAACGATGCTGGCGGCAAGTTTACCAATATCAGCGTTGACTTGGATGTCCACGATAATTGTGATCAGGACGGGGTTGTCTTTATCGATCTCAACGGGGATGGGCTTGACGACTTTGCATGCATTGCAGCCAATGGCGCCGTCTATGCCAGTATTAACCGGGGTAATGGTGGCGGCGATAAGCCTCCAACTTTCTCCTACAAAGGGCTTTGGAGAGCGGCAGACTCCAAGTATCCCCGAGCCAAGGTCCGTCTAGCGGATATTGATGGTGACGGCCGGGCAGATTTCTGCGGTCTGGCTGATAATGGCGACGTCTACGTCTGGCGTAACGGCTGGATCAATGATATGCCCGACTATTGGCAGGCTCTTGGTAAACGATTCACTGGTAAAGACATGGGAAACCTCGCTGGTGTGCGATTTGAAGATATCAACGGTGACGGCCGTGATGACTGGGTCTGGGTCGGCGACAAAGGCGAGGCCTACACCTGGACCAACTCCCGCAGCTGCATGGTGGGCAAAGAAGGCAATGGCCTCAACGTGGCATGGCGCCAAGGTTTGTACAAAGGCAAGACATCAGGTGCGACGCATCTAGGAGGCGTCGGCGATAAGGTCCGGGACAGGATTCACTTCGCCAGGATCTTTGGTGAGCCCCAAGACTTCGGACTCCTTGGAAGACAAGACTACGTGTACATGGAACACTCCGAGGAAAAGGACGGCAAACACACATTCAAAGTACGCGTCTGGAAGAACAAGGGTTATGGAGCAACCAAGATCAAGGCGGACGGCAACAAGTACTGTGACATGACGGGTGACGGTCGCGACGACTATGTCTGGGTCTTGTCCAAGGGCGAGATGGATCTGTTCCCCAATGGCGGCAAAGACTTTATTACCGACAAGGATAACTACTGGCTGCCAATTCAGAGGAGCATCTGGAAGCCAGATCGTGACCTTGATCGACGAGACCTTCACCTCACGGACTGGGACGGCGACGGCAAATGCGACATCGTCTGGGTCGACCCAGATAACGACAACCGTGTGTCTGTCTGGCGGAACTTGTATACCCCCAGCGGTGGCTTCAAGTGGGAGTATCATGCTAGTCCTGCACCTGATCTCTACTGTCCCGAGAAACGTGGTATTGGTTTCCATGATCTTCCGGTGCAGTTCGCTGATGTCACTGGCAGCGGGCGTAGTGACTATCTCTGCATCGAGAAGAATGGCCGGATCTGGGGCTGGACCCAGGATAGAAAAGGTGCCTGGACATACATCGACCAATTCTTTTCGTCGAAGAAGCATGACCGAGCTAACATGCACTTTGCTGATGTCGATGGCGATGGCCGTGATGATGCCATCTGGGTCGAGAAGTTCTCCGGAGATGCTTATGTCTATTACAACCTTGGGCGTAAAGACATTGCCGGGTCGCGATACCATTGGGAGATCCAAGAGACTGGAGGACCGTTCTTCTCTTATGCAGGAAGCTATGCTGGTTCTTGTCAGTATTTCCCCGACTTCGATGGCAACGACAGGGCAGATCTCCACAGCATCCAACAGAGCTTCACCAACACAGCCGTCACGGCGTACAACGTCTGTGTCGGCAACAAGTCTGGCGACGACAGCGATGAGATCTCAAAGCCCGATATCGTCTTACCCCCTGATGAAGATGATAACGGAAGCACATCAGACCCTGAAAAATCGACATCACCACCAATCCCAAGCGACAATTGCGGCCTGCCTCCTAAGTTTATGCAAATACCGAATACAGTGGGAGAGAGTGATGGCGGCAAATGGCAATGCATAGCCAAGTGGAACAAGGGCGTGTTCCCCAACGAGATCGAGGCTTGGGCGAGTGAGAGGGCCCTTCGCTGGCTCCGTATCGCTTTCACCGACGGCACCCAGGTTACAGCGGGCACAAAGCCTGCTGAAGATGGGCATAAACGGCACGGTACTGTCTCTTGGGATCCGTGGTCTGACCATTTCGAGCAGTTCTCTCTTTGGGAGGGCGGTTGGAATAATGGTGTTGGTCGTATGGCGCTCGAGACATCCAACAAGTGCGGTGGTGACAAGGCGTGCTCCCTGGATGCCGGCGCATACTGGGATGATCCGCCGCCCGAGATCAAGATCGCTCGTGGCACTACCGGCAATGGTATGTTGATGGGCTTCTATCTCGCTTCTGGCGATACCATCGACAAGATGCAGCCCATGTTCTCCAAGTCCAAGCCCGTCAAGGTTACGCTAAGCGATGCCACCTTTACTCCCACCTACGAAGAACTGAACTCACAGCCATTTGAGTAGGTGATAGCACAGGTCGAATACGAAGTAAAAATACTAATAGTGATGTTTTCTCAGACAGCGCATGATGGAGACCACACAAGCCTCGCACATCTTATACAATCGCCGAAAGGATCAGGCCGTCGAGATGAAGATTGATCTGTATCTCACCACTGAGAAAGGCACAAAGGTCTCTTGGTCGAGTGAGAGGGGCCAGGAAAAGGGGGGCGAGGTCGGTACCACAATTGGAGGTGAGTTTACCTGGAAGATTGGCGTCCCCGTCATGAACGTAGGAGAAGGTAAGGGCAAAATGGATGTGACGGGAAAGTACGTCCACAAGGACATCACAAAGAAGATGGATGGCAAGGAGGATACCGAGACTCACCGGGTAAGTGCTTACAGCCACATGAAAGATCCCAACTGACTTACTTTAGATCCAAACGAGGTACACTCTCACCACCAAGGTCGAGCCGGGTCAACGAGCGTATTGCCAGGCAGTTGCCCTACAAAGTCGAGTAAACCTTCGCTACGAGGCAACAGTGAGTCTTTCTTCTTCCCCATGACCTTTGCATTCGTAGGATCGACGCTAATATGTCCAACAGCTTACGCAGCATTTCGAGAATGGAGACAGCTACTCATATCCTGTTTACGGATACTTCCAGGACAGCCAGTCTACCGATGCCATCTCAGTCTGTGAGGACTTAGATCCTGATAGTGATGATGATCCGAGAACTGCAAGTTTTGAGATTGAGGAGAGCGGCACGTATTGTAGTGATGGTCAGAGGGCTGGTGATGTTGGTATGTCGGATGAGGCGCTGTTGAAAGCTTGTCCTGTATAATTTTCTTCTTTTCTCCGCCGGGCGAGTTACAGGGCTGCATTTACCCGGCACATGAAGCCTTATTTAGTTGACCTTTGTTCATCAAATTTTATTATTATTTTCATTAAGCATGTTCCCACATCTACCTCGGATAATCCCTCGCTCGAAGCGTTTACGCCGGCCTCATATCAGCTCCTCGAGCTCTCATTTGTCATCATTAATGTCTTTTATTTGGAGGTTGTCTTGGCGTGTCTTATCCCCGAGAATGCTTCTAGTTTGGAAGATGCCTACCTCATGTCAACCATTGGTTGGTATCCGCCCATGAGCTCCCGTTTTTGTCAGTTCATCTTCCGAAAAGCAATGCCAGTATTAAGATTTTCCCAAAGTTTCATTAAATTATTTCATAGCGAGTTCAGGATAAACGGTCCAACATAAATCTTATCTCCGTCCTCAAAGTTGGGGGCTGACTCTCATCCTGGACATAACTCCGCAACTCCGCCAACTAAGCCTCATTCAAGGATCCCACCCGGATCCTCGCGGCTCAACAGTTCCTCCGAAATTGAAGGATCCATGTATCCTCAACCGGCCCTCGGTGCATCTATCAAGACCTCCATCACCTTGTATCGATTTGTGTCTACTTCAGTTTGCCCGGGTCGGCCAAAACATTCTCTCTCCAAAGCGAATCTTGAACTTGGCTCAAGTCGCAACAGCGGAGACTTGACAGCCGTGGAGTTGATAACGTTATGATCCCACGGCAGGGTTGTTTACGGTATATAGAGGATCTCTGACAAATTCATGATTAATCTAGATGGTTGCAGAAATAGTCACGGAATGTGGAACAAGGTACGCCGATTCTCCAATGCTGGCACGCTATTGCGTTTCCAACGTAAACCTTGTTACCCTGCAAAGAAAGATGGTGGCGATGAGCCAATTAGCAGACACGATAACTCAGCAAAATAAAGGTATATAAATAACAATCTTGGACTGCGATATTTGATATGATCTTGTCCATTACACCCATCTCGCAAACTCTCAATTATTACGTCCGGAGATTAAACCATGCAGTACTTAAAGCACATGCTTCTTGGCCAAGCAGCATGGTTCATAACCTCCCAGGCGCAGCAGGTCTCCTCGGCTCTACCATTCTCAACCGGCTTCAACTCATCCTTCTCTTTATCCCCAGCTCAGATCGATGCCGCTGGTCTATCAGAGACGATCGTATCCAGCATCAACACCATTGTCAATTTTGACCGTTCAAGCCTTGCCAACGGCGGTCCAAGACAGGATGACTTCTACAGTCTCCCTCCCAGGAACTCTGCCTTGCGAGCTGGCCAGGTACTCAAGGTCCAACAAGTAACAGACCCCACGCCTTTTGCCATCGCTTCAGGATCTTCCCTCAGCAGGATTCTATACACCACCCGGGACTTCAATGGCACCATTATTCCAGCAAGTGCTTATGTCTTATGGCCTTTCATACCCCGCCAGTTTCACGACGAGCCTGCCAGCAAGAGCCGCAAAGCACCAGCAGTCCTCTGGGCCCACGGCACATCCGGCTTCTTTGCCGACGCAGCTCCTTCCTCACACCGTGGTCTTTACTACGAAAATATCTTTCCTTTGTCTCTAGTGCAAGCTGGTTATGCCGTTGTTGCGCCAGACTATGCAGGACTTGGCTTGGGGAAGTCATGGGATGGAAGCGAGATTCCACATCAGTACTTTGCCTCGCCCGCCGGTGGTCAAGACACCCTCTATGCTATGCAGGCAGCACTCGAGGCTTTTGGAGAGCGGCTTAGTGGGAAATTCGCTATTGCCGGGCATAGCCAAGGCGGTGGTGTGGCATGGAGCGCAGCCGAGCTTCTTGCATCAGACAAAACTCGCGACTTCAAGGATCTCGTCAAAGGTTATTTGGGCACTATCGCCATCGCACCTATCACCGAGACATTATCAGGAGTTGGCTTCCTCAGCATCAGCGTCGCGATGCGTCTGTCGAGCATCTTCCCAGACTTTACCCTCGACCAATGGCTTCACCCACTGGCCATCGCCAGGGCCAAGCTGCTGCGTGAAATCCAGGGAAGCCCTGCTGTAACTCAGCAACTCTTTCTGTCGGAATCAGATGAGGTCTTCCTCAAGTCTGGTTGGTACAACTCGTCGTACCATGGGCGTGCATTTGAGAAGCTAGGCAACGTGGGTAGAAAGCCTTTCGCCGGCCCGTTGTTGGTAATCCAAGGCCCGGAGGATGTTTTCGTGACAGAGGAGATCACACATGCAACCGTGACGAAAACGTGCGAGGTGTACTCGGGAAGTGACCTGGAGTACTTGGTTGTCGAAGGTTTTGGACACACTCCGATCATCTCTGCGGCAAGGCCCCTTTGGATGGACTGGCTGGAGGCGAGATTCAGTGGAAAAAAGGTCGGCGGTGGTTGCCAGAGAACCTCGGTTAGTGGGTGGCTGGGAGAGAGTAAGCATTTTGCAGGAAGTAATGCGTACTCGCAGTGGGCTGGAGCACCTGAGTACACTTATCAAAACCCAGGAGCAGTCTAATCTTGACTCATGCTGATTAAGTATTAAAGAGGCGAGAAGATGTTTCTTTATCCGATCTGGATGATTAGACCGGCTTACTTAGCAGCCTCAGCGCCTCTGGCCAAGATTATTCTTAGAGAACAGGAGCGAGTAATCCAGTGAAGCAACCTTTCTTGTCATATATGAAGGTCGGTAGACGTATTATATAATAACTGTGTTATTACAAATACCCGCTGTTGATAGTCTCTGCGTGGTGGTGGGTGAAATCGTATATAAAGGGACTTACAACAGCAGATATCAACCAAGAAAGCCGTCATCGTATAGGGGTTAGTACATCAGTTTGTGGTCGCTTGAAAACACTGAAAACGCAAGTTCGAGTCTTGCTGACGGCAAAGCATTTCTTTTTGTCCTTGTTGATGTCCATAAGCTTTTGTCAGGCACGAGTTTCGGCCCGTTGTGAAGCCACCATCTCCCCGCTTGCGAAGTGATTGCCTAACCGAGCCCAGTCAAATATGTAGAAATCCTACAATCACATAATATTACTCACGTTTGTTAAACCACAGTTGAGTGTTTTGGTGGGTTTTCCTGACTGAGCTGTATCAAGTCGGCTGGAACCTCGTGTCCAGTTCCGACTGGGGCCTACCGCCATCACAATTGCCCAGGGTTTGCCTTACACCAACCACCCATGAGCCCAACTGGCAAAAAGAATGACTGTATGATGGAAGACCCCCCAAAAAAGGTAATTAAGGACCTAAAAAAACATACAACAGCGGG
>JABFFE010000220.1:0-140138 GCA_013623625.1 Fusarium setosum | reverse complement strand
GCGCAACCAAGGAGATACTGGTTTGGCATGGAGGTTGGAGAAAATCAACGTGTGAAGCGATTCGAGTGGCGCCAGTCGCACAGCAGGGAAGTCGAGAATCTCGGTGCAAACCAGCGGAGCGACGGGAGAATCCGGTCGGCTTTGGGAGTTGGTGGTGGTGATGAGCTCTGTGTACATGGCCTCAACATACGTGACCCTGGCTGGATATCTTGTCCTTGACGGAGCAGTCGAACATTCTAGATAGTGTGTTAGGTGTAGTGAGGTTCCCATTGATCGGATTCAAATAAAAAAATAAGTACAGTTGAATGCCCGCAAGCGGAAAAGGAAAGCATCACTATCCAGGTGCTGTCTACCTGAGATACCCATGCGAGATTAAAGGCTGGCCAACACTCCCAATTTCGAGGTGGTTATGACGTTGTTGAGCTCCGCAACCGGGCCGCGTAAGCTGACCAACCATCTTCTGATTGGCCAGCAGATAATCTTGCGGCTGGGCATTCCAGGACCGGTGACTTAAGAACTGCGCATTTCGTCTAGGAAATTACTGTGCTTGTTTTGCCAAGGTTTCACTCTTTTACCTGACGTATCCGAGATCTTCGCGTACCTGCGTAATCGTGCGTGCTGTGGGCCAACACTTTCAGGAGTTTGGGCTCTAATGACGGGCGAGGGAGTATTGGCCGTACCAAAAGCTGCAACTCGGTTCCTATGTCTGGAATAACCTCTAACCATCCGCCTTCTGTCTGCACTGGCGGTTACCGGCGATAAAGGCCAACATGAAACTCATTACAACCGCAAGTAGCGCCTTGACGTTGCTGCTTGGCGTTGCTTCAGCCAATTCCAACTCGGACCGTGTCGAGACTATTTGTGGCAAGCAAAGGTTCGGCGAATTCACCGATTCGCTTATGTGTTGGTACAAGACTTGCAGTTTCATGTCATGAACAACCCAGCTAACCGATTTCAATAGACTATCCAAATGCATGGAATAAGAAAAGCCCCAAATCTGGCTTCGTATGCATGAAGGTCGACAACAGCACCCCTGCTTTTGACGCTACCTGGAATTGGGATAAGAACATCGAGGATGTCCACTCATTTCCTTATGTCCGGTTTGGGCACGAGGACCTCCCCATGCGGCTCAGCAATCTTCGCTCCATTCGTCTTTCCACGAAATGGATGTATTCACCCGGCAGTCTCAGCAAGATCCCCAACGACTTTAGCAATTCGGTCTGGGCAGAGAATAAGGCGGAGTTGCAGAGCAATAATGTGCAGGCCAATGCTGCCTGGGATTTTTTCCTCGACGATGACCGCAATAGGACCCTTTATCCTCAAGTTGCGGCCATTGAGTTTATGGTTTGGCTTGGCCGGGTAGGAGATCCATGGTGGCTGGGCCGAGAGAATGATACAATCCTCTCCAATGTGGCCCTTGGGGAGACCGAGTTGTAAGCTTCAGGTTCTGGGAGATGCATACATGCACGGACGCTGACTTTCTCAGTTCATTATACTACGGCCGTAACTCGGGTGGCACTCATGTCTTTACCGCCGTCACGCGCAACGGCGAAGACGTCTTGTCACTCGATGAGGATTTTTATCCCCTTTTCGAGTACATTCTTGAACAGGCTCACAAGCATATTGATACACCAAATGACCTACCTAAAGACCCTTGGTTGGGCATCGTCGAATTTGGTACAGAAACCTGGCTCTCTGATGGCAATGTGACGTTCACTGCCGCCAATTTCGGCATGGAACTCAATGGAAAGAAAGCAACCAAGAGTAGCAACAATTCTACGGACCCGGGTAGTACTGGAGAGAATGGAGACTCCAGTAATGGTAAGAGTAATAATAAGAACGAGTCGTCCATTGGTGACGACGAGGAGGACGATGCAGCAGCATCGATGGATAAGTGGATGCTGAGATACACTCTAGTAGCTGCGTTGGTTATTAGTATTTTTGGTATTTAATGCAGTTCTCAATTAGAAGAAGTCTGAACACAATGCACTCTCAATTATTCATAGACCTATGATGGGAACAGGTTTCGAAGCTCTGGGCGACTTTCACTTGGGTTCTGGGGGTGTCAACTATCCTCAAAGTCAGACGGCACTTCCACACTTGTGTAAACTCGGTAGCAATAATCATAGACTGATGATTGGATTTAAGTAGACCAGTAATCTCTTACCCAGCGTCACGGATATTTGTCTTGGTTAGGAGCAGAACCACAACGCTGTTTCTAGTCCTGTGAATATCATGATGTTAAGAGAGTGTTACGGCTTTACCCGAAGACCGGCACTAGAATTTACCGGAGTTTTTGACCTATCATTAGCCTCTGTTCAATTGACCCTCTATCCTGCAGCGTGCCGAGCCAGAATCCTTCGGTGCCTGCCTGGTTGGTGGGGTAACAGTCAAATATGGATGCCGAATCCCCTCAGGTCATCTGAGCGCGAATTTCTGACCTCGATTCAACCAATTCGACTCAAGCCACTTTAGCTCTTCATTGTCTCGCCCAGGTCAACATGTCGTCGACAACACCAACGGCCTCTGAAGGCCGGCTACGGCGCGCTCTTTTTGCGCTTCCCATCCTTGGCCTCTCTGCTATCATGATGCGAGTATTCGCCATGGGCGAGCCAATTGCTCCGGTTCTACAGGGAATGCTCGAGAACTCGCGCTTCACATGGGGAGGAGCAAACGTTGAGATCATTAAGAACTTTTATGGCATTCCTATCTTGGACGAGATCTTTGCCCATATCACGGTTGCTTTCGCCCAGCTGCAATTCTTTACCGACCAAAAGGCGTACTGGCACTCACTTGTCTTTCTGACTGAATTCGCCGGCATGTATGCTGTCTGCGTGATCGAGTCTTATAGGCCGGCCAATGGGTTTCCTGCGTTGAGATAGTGAGTACCTATACAAATGAATAACGTTGGCATCACAATGCTCTAACTTTCGCCATAGCCCGGTCATCTTCTTGTTTCTCTCACAGCTTTTGGGAATTGGCTTTCTCTCCCCCATTTACTTCTATCTCTTTTATGTCTTCACGCCTTCCCATAAGCTCACTACACCGAGCCTGCACCTCACTGGCGTGACACCTTGTTTGGCCCTCTTACCAACGCTCGCTCTGTCTTACTTCTCTTCGCATTTCCCGTCTTACTTTCATCCGTCTCTTGAAGCAAGAAACTGGTGGAACTGGGTGTGGCAGCTCTTTCCCATATGGGGATCGTTCACAATGCTTGCACTTTCCAAGGCTATATCGGCTGCGAGTAAGCCGCCTTCGAGTGACAATAATTCGGACTCTGATCAGGAGCTTCGTATCCTGAGAGGCACCATTTATACCATTGGACTAGTCGGTTCTGCGACATGGTGGTATGCTCTCTCGACCCTAGACGTGCCTGCCTCTGTGGTCTTCGTGCCCCAGTATTTCCTCGACTCGCCCCAGGACCCGGATGTTTGCCTACGCACGATCCTCCAGTATGACTACATTTGCACTTACTCTGCAGGTATACTGTGGCTGGCCTATCACTTCAGAGATCTAGAAAAGGCCGGGGTTTGTAAAATACCTTGGATTGGAGCTCTGTGTCTTGCTGGTGTTGTTGGTATGGTTGTTGGACCTGGGACATTGTTTATTTTGATCTGGTTGGTAAGAGAGGAACTGTTGGCCTCACACAGACTGGTCCAAAAGATCTGAGGCAGCGATATGAGACTGGCTATGGATTACATCCCATGGCTTTTGTGTCACCATCGAGAAGCCTATAAGCTCGGCGAGACATTCGACCGAGCAATTTGGTGGCACATTTAAACTATTTTTTTCCCTTATTAACCCCGCATTTTCCCTGCTTCCCCAATCTCTTTAATCGAGATCAATCTGCCACCTGGAATCACCGGCTATGCGGCAGCTTCGCTACAATATCGCAACAAGCCTCGATGGCTTCATAGCATCCCCGGACGGTGCAGCTGACTGGATCATCGAAGATACCAGCATAGATTTCGAAGCCCTCTATGCTGAATTCGACTTCTTTGTCATGGGTCGTAAAACGTACGAGGCCATGCAGTCCTTTGGAGGGCCAGATGAGAACCCTCTGGCTAAGCAACCTAAAGAGTGTGTCATTGTGGCAAGCCAAACCATGAAGCCAGAGAATTTCCCCAATATTACTATCATATCAGGGAACGTTGTCGAATTTATCTGCAACTTGAAATCGGGGCAGGGGAAGGATGTCTGGTTGATGGGAGGAAGCAAGCTGGCAACGCAATGTCTAGTAGCTGGGTTGGTCGACTGCATTGAAGCAGCCGTCATGCCTGTGATGCTGGGAAGTGGGATCAAGATGATAGAGGAGCTGAAATCCAGTGAAGAACAGTATGTCAAGTTGAAAATACGGGGTTGCAAATGCCTGGAGAGTGGAATTATCATGACTCAGTACAGGACGATGAAGTTTGACTGAAACATGAGATGCTCAACTATAGGGGGTATTACTGCAGTGGCTTATATAGTCGACAATTACACGCCAATATTAGGGTTTGATCTTAGTTAGAGTTAAGTAGGTATCAGAAATACGGGGACATAGCTGTTGTCAATTTCTCTGTAGTTCACGCGGGGCAGATCCTGGCTACGGAAGATCAGCGCTATCTCACCGACCAGGGCGGTGTTAATAACCACCCGCTCCGCGCTGGGGCATGATATTTCTAAGCTTATTTCTACCGTAGATTGCCTAGCCTCCATTGATTCCCAATAGCGTAAGACGGGGATCGGCTTTCAATCATCCCGCGAGACGGCAGAGACCTCCGTCGCGGCCACGATAAGGAATACAATCCGATCGCAACTGTCGCCGCTGGGGATAGCTCCTCACCACCGTTGTTTGCCTAACGAGTAAATAGGCCCGTCGTAGGCCTATATTTTAGAAGGCTGAATAATATTCACGAATTGTTCGACGTGTGCCGTCAACGTAAGATATACAATAGAGACTTCTTCCAGCTAATGTGATAGAAAGCAGCCAATTGAGGAATCTACAGCTGAAAACTGAGCATTGCCTAGGAAATGATATCCAGAGCTTACCTCTCCGCTGGGGGAAGATGAATCTGTGGCTGTGCCCAGAGGTCGGGTAAGCCGGCGGTCTAGTCCCGCGCAGCGGAAGGGGATCGCGAGTGATTAAGTAAAATTTATCAGCACTCTAGGGAAAGTATGTAATGCATTGTAAGCGCTATAAAGTAAAATTACAAATGCTATGATGGAGATATGGCTTTGAGCCGACTTGTCTGGAATTAAGAAATGATATATAGAGAGTTTGTTGTGTCGTTCATATCAATCTTTAGAACTACAACCGCACTGCACAAGGCTTCCCTCACATTTAGTCATGCTTTCCAAGATTGTAGCTGCTGCAGTCACTGCAGCCTTGTGTTTCATTGACGTTTCCGCAGCTTGTTCTGCCTGCTCATCCTCTTCCATCGAACCCCGAAATACTAATGGAGAGGCTCAACGGGCAAACTCGCTTGTCAGTGATGCTATCAACGCGCTCGGCGGCAGGAAGGCTCTGCAAAATTTGCATGGTATAACCTATGAATCAGCTGAGTAGGAGACTTTGTCACTCCATGTCACCGTTGATCTCTGCTAAATCAGACTAGGATATTTCGTGTCAGCACTTTGATGCAGAACTACAACCTTTTCCACAATGACCGCTATGTGGTGTCTCATGGCTCACAAAACATTTCCTATTCGTTCTCGGGGGAGCTGGCCCAGAGGATCGATCGGGACTATCAGATCTCTGGTAAGATCTTGCGCCTGGGCCTTTGACCCTGATCTATTCTAACACAACCCAGACTACTTTTTCTTTGGCACACCATCTATCCCCCCTGCGCAGTTCTCACTTGTTATGAAAAGTGGGCCGCATGGATATGCTTGCTACAACGAAGGCAACAACCTGGTCTTCGTGGCTCCCAATGCTACGACTGGATATACCGACGGTGAGATTACTAGAAGTCATCACCAGGCATGCACTAATCTGAGTCAGCTGCCCTTGCCGAGTATCTCCTGTTTCAGGCCGGTAAAATGTCGCCTCGCCTGCTGCTGGATGCAAGTCATTTGTTTACTATTGCAACCGCACCGCTGACAATGGTCTAGATTGAGAATCATCACTTGACCAAGACGAGCCTTATTGTCAATAGCGTGCCTTTCCCTGCTGGTACGCTTCATCCGAGTTATTGAAGAGCTCTTCTCATCCAAATTCCCCAGTGCACGATCGAGATCTTGACCTCACTGTTGCTTTCGATCCTGATACAAAGCTTCCCTTTATTGTTCGATCCTTTGAAGACCATGCCATATTCGGCCGGACCGAGAATGACCTGCGCCTGTTCAACTATACCGAAGTCGACGGGATCAAATTCCCTACACAGCGATTCGTCATCCAGAATGGCACCAACGTGTTGGAGCAAAGTATCTTCTCAAACATCGTCACTAACCCACACTTTCCTCCTGGCTTTTTCGATGGACTGGATGCAAGCGAAAGCTCCACTCCTCGCGTTGCACCAGCTAAGGCCCCTGGGTACACACACGCAGAGATCGGCGAATGGTGGACAAATGCCCTCTGGAGTGGTCCCTATGCAGGAACGTACGAGAACATCTCGACACAGACATTTGGTCCCGACCTACCCAACGTTCATCAGCTCGTGGTTGAAGATAATCCTATCATAGAGCATCTTATTCTCGACTTTGAAGATGGTGTGATCGTGTACGAGGCGCCGCCGCACCAGACGGACCTTGTCATCCGATGGGTCAAGGAGAACCTGAAGAAGCCAATCACCCACGTCTTTGTAAGAGCCCTGCTTGCTGACGGCTGCCTTTGGGAAGTCTGACTAATCTATAAAGCCTACGCATCATCACCACGACCATAATTACGGTATCCGCCAGTATGTCGCTTTGGGAGCCAAGATCATCGCTCCTGAAGTCGGAGCCAAGTACTGGAAGCAAATCCCCGGGGCTGAAGTTGTCACTTTTTCGTGAGTTTATCCCTAATCGAGTACGAGCTTGGTATGGCGGTGCCCTAACAAGCAGTCAATAGTGACGGTAAACCGTATATTCACTCGGACAGCCATATGCAGGCTCGTTTCATATGGCACGAGGAATCCCCGCACGCTGTAGACTGGTCATATTCCGTTGTCACCCCCCGGTGTCCCACAGCTAACAGCACCATGTTGGCTTATGAGGCCGACGCCTTCTCTACTCTAACTCACTTTGACCCGGAGCTTGCATATGACTGGCTTGCAGAGGCCGTGGAGGATGGCATGGGATACAACACCACGTGAGTATCACTCTGAATGAGTTCAGGTCAATGTTGCAGGGGCTAATCATATACAGCGTCGTGCCTACGCATGGACATCCAGTTCCATTGACGTTCGTCCTTGACCAGATTGGCTATGTCTACCCGGCTTTGGACTCGACTGATCTCCACGTTGGAGGAGCTAGTTGCCTATCTAAGGAAGATAACACAAGCTAGCGCCCGGGGGCGGTTTCGAGAAGTGAGTGGACAGATGGCAATTCATTACATTCGCGTCGTTTGTAGGGGACCCGGGGTTCACCGTCGAGGAACAAGGGCTGGGAGCCCAGCAGGTCTCCAATCAGTCTCATCTTCTTCCTCTTTTTCTTCTCAATCTATGTATGGAACTAGGATGTTTTCAGTAGTTTTAGTGTAGTCGAGATGTTGAGCGGGGTGTTGAGGGGGTTAGTGTTGAAGCTTAAAGACGCAATATGATTCTAGAACATCCAATTGCAAACGATATTTGTACTTGCTCTTATTTGTTTGAGTAGTAGGAAGGACCATGTTATCATCATGATTTGGGGAGGATGGCATGTGGCTAGTGGGATGCTTCCACTGCGAGTTGTTGGCTTCAGGTGGAAGAAAGAATGACACCTAGTGGCGACGACAACAAACTTTAGTGAAATGAGTAGAGGAGATGAGAAAGACATAAATGCTATCATCATATTCTGGGGCGTCGGGTGTCGTTGCTTCTCCATCATTGACAAGATCATTCAAGATGATAGGTACCCGTATCCAATGGAGCTACAAGGGATGCTCTATCTTGCTTGGACAGGTAATTAGGGTTACACATGCTCCATCTTACTGAAAAAGGTTATTATAAAGATCCCTGGCAGATCATCTCAGCTGGCCGATCAAATATGGGTCTTGTCAGCACGCGCCTTAAAACTTGCTGGTCGTTGCCAAGTTCAGTCAGCGTGCGCGGCTCTGTTGATAGAGCAAGACAGGGCACAACCTAAACTTGGCTCCTGGGTAGACTTCTACGACCAAGCAGAGTGTAGAAACAATATCACGATGCAAATAACCCTGCAGATGCAAAGGACCTTTTGACCCATGCTGTAAGCGAGCATCTGAGCTATGGTCTGACGTGAAGCGAGCGTCACAGTCTTGGAGCACCAATCCATATAATGCCCGTTTTAATTTCTCTACCTACGTCATTCTTGAGGTTTGGACGGGCACTTAGTCTATATAAAGGCGGTCGAAATCTCCTTTCAGTCGTGTCCTGCTACTCAGCTGCAAAGTAGCTTGTTAAGAAAAACCTGCTTGTTCTCTATCTACCTACCTATCCAATATGGCTTCGGCTATTTTCTCCGCTCTCACCCTGTCTTTTTCGCTTCTGTCGGCATTTCCACCCGTCGATGCAAGCCCATACAAACCCGAGACGCTTAGCTGGGTGCCCTGCGACCGAGAGGTGATCAAGACTGCAGGCGGCCCAGTTGATTGTGCCAACTTGACGGTCCCTCTCGACTACAGAGATCCCAACTCCGAGCCTCTGGAACTCCATTTGATCAAGGTCAAAGCAACCAAGGAACCTGTCAAAGGTAGCGTTATTTGGAATCCCGGTGGACCGGGAAACAGCGGCGTCCACGCGACGACGATCGCGGGGGTCTCATGGGTTGCGTATGTGTTGAATTTAGTATTTACACTTGATTGATATGATGAACTAACGCCTCTGTCTAGCGCCCTCGGGGGCCATTTCAACTTTATCAGTTTCGATCCTCGGTTAGTAGGCACTTTGCTCGAGGCAGGCTAAACTAACGAATGATTATTCAATAGAGGAACCGGCACTACTATACCCATTACCTGCGTCTCGACCAATGATACCAAAAGCCCCGGAAAAAAACTCTCAACTCGTGAGACTGACAATGTCACCGTGGCCGGAGAAGACCCTTGGAAGATGCTCTTGTCAAAGGCATGGAAGGATAGCCGTTTCTATGTCGACAGTTGTGCTGCATCCGCCCAGAAATTCGGTCGCTTCCATGGCACGACTGCAGTCGCAAGGGACGTGCTCCGGATCGTGGATGCTCTCGGCGAAGACGGAAAGTTGCGGTTCTGGGGTACATCTTACGGCACCCTCCTTGGCCAAACCATTGCCACCATGTTCCCCGACCGCGTTGACCGTATGCTTCTTGATGGCGTCGTGATCGCGGAAGACTATTACTCTGGTCGCTGGACTGCTGGCTTGAAGGCACCCGACATTGCACTCTCGAAATTCTTTTCCGACTGCGTCGAGGCTGGACCAACGGATTGTCCCTTGGCAAACTTCTCCGGCCCGAGTACCACCCAGGAAGGCCTCCAAGGAGCTTTTAATGAAGCGTTGACTGAGCTGCTCGAGAACCCAGTTATCCTGCCCGACTCAGTCACCCCAATAGGAAGCTGGTGGCAACCTGGGGGTCTTCCTCTCTTGAATCAGATCAAGAGCTACGTCTTTGGGAACCTTTACGGCCCAGATCTATACGGAGATCTGATGAAGGCCATTTCTTTGACTCTGGCTCGCGACTGGACAGGTCTTATAGAAGTTATCAAGAGTGTGCCTGGCGACCTCCAATCTGAAAGCGCCTTTAGCGGCATCGCGTGCGGCGACTCGAACTTCCGGGCAGATTCTCTACCGGATATGTACTCTCTGGTAGAACTGCAGGCGGGGACGAGCAGCTGGGTCGACGCCCTCGGGCCCAAGTTATGGGCTTGTGCTCAATGGCCAGTTCACGCGGTTGAGATGTTTACTGGTAGCGTGCGAAACATCACGACCAAAGTCCCCGTCATGCTGGCGAATGGTGCGTACGATCCGATCACGCCGCTGAGTAGTGCATGGGACACGTCAGTCAGTTTTCCGGGGAGCCGAGTCTTGACACACAAAGGCCATGGGGTAAGTTTTGATCAGTATAATGACGAGGACGAAGCTAATCACTGCGGTAACGCGTAGCACGGCGTGATGAGACAACCATCAAACTGCACCATGAAAGCCATTGCTGAGTATTTCGAGCATGGAAAGCTACCCGAGGTAGGCACTGAATGCGAACAGGACCAGACATCGTTTGAGTTCTGGAAGGAGTCAGTTGACAAGGCCAAGGAGGCGTAGGAGGGCGGAGACAAGGAGGCCTAGACATTGACTTCGGCTTGTGCATAGTTCTAGACCAACGTGTCTACCTAGATGGGAGTCATCGATTGTCCCAAGTATGACACCAAATATTACATGCATGCGCTGTTGTATATACACTGCCCGGCCTGCCCGGGCTCAACAGTCCCTAGCTGTGGATCAGGATCCACTCACTACGATGCCTCCAATCATAAAAGCGTAGACACAAGAACGTTCTAGCTCGATTGAGTAATGCCGAGTCAACCCTGGCGTCATCCTAGTCACTCGGCCGGCTAATGAGCCACTGAGTGGCACTGGTTGACTCAATCTAGTAAACGTTTGAAGTGAGTTGCGAGGCCCCTTGGTCGTTGTGGCGTACGAGAGAGCCAAGGAGAGAAATGTTTATAAGTGAGCCGCCCTGCCTTGGGCTCCCAACTCTACTAAGTACTCTATCATCTCCTCGTTTGCTACCGGCTTACACTAGCTCTGCAAGATGCCGCCAATTTTGTACGTCTCGCAGGCTCTTGACTATGGCTGTGCTGCAGCAGCCCTAGTCTCTGTTGCCACAGCTATTCTTGTTCATCTTGCTCGCGCCAAAAAGACCAAGCACCTTGCCGCTCCTCGCTACCAACGCATCCCATTTATTCTCCTTGTCTCTTCATATATCGCCGAGAGTGTATTCGTTATGATCCAAAGAAACGGACCGGCTGACAAAGAGGCGCGAATCTTCCATCTCATCGTTCTGATCTGTGTGTGGACTACTGCTTGGTCCCAACAGAGGAAAGCCCGACAATTGGTATGGGGGACATCACTCGTCACGCTGCTGTTCGAGACACCTCTACTCGTACTTTCCATTCTCGCCAATCCAAGGACCTTGTACCCTGTTCTGCAATCATCCTGTCAAGCCATCAAGGTTCTTCTCCTGCTGCTCCTGGCAGCGCAACCGCTTTACATGCGCATCCGACGGACATCCGGCAGCTCGTATGCAGAAGAAACAAGGCCTTTTCTGAGAATTCAATCGCCCGACCGGGCATCTCAATGTCCAAGCTACGGAACTGAGGCCTCGCTTGGCCTTTCCGCATCGGACAGCGACGATGAGGATACCTACACCGAAGGAAGTGATTCCGAGGATGACACCGCCAGCATCAAGCGCCAGAGAGCAAAACGACTCAAAGAAACTGGAGGCTGGTGGGGATATCTGGCCGACTTCTCCGTCTTTGTGCCCTTTTTGGTACCCAAGAAGGATCACAAAGTCCAGTTTTGCATCTTCCTCTGCCTGCTCTGCATTGTTGCCAACCGAGTGCTCAACGTCCTCATACCTCGCCAATTAGGTATTGTCGCCGATCAGCTGTTGGCCGGACATGATCCATTTCGGCCATTGCTTCTTTGGCTTGTGTTGAGTGCCCTTGGTAGTGAGGGTGCCTCTGGCCTGGTCGAGGCTTTAGCCAAGATCCCGATCAAGCAGTTCTCGTACCGGCAGATCACGAATGCCGCATTCAACCATGTCCTGTCTCTTCCGATGGAGTTCCATTCCGATCGGGACTCGGCCGAGGTCATGAAGGCCATTGAGCAGGGTGAGGCTTTGACCAACTTTCTGGAAGGCCTTATCATCGATATCCTGCCGACCTTTGTTGACTTGTTCGTTGCGTTTGGCCTCTTGTACGTTAAGTTCAATAGTTACGTCGCTCTCGCCATGGCTGTAGCTGCAGTGGTCTACCTCTCACTTGAGGTGACCGCTTCCAGCTGGAACGTCGACAACCGACGCTCATCTTCACAAGCTGAGAGGGAAGAAGCCCGAGTTATGCATCAGGCTGTGCAAGGCTGGCAAACCGTCACCTATTTCAACATGTTTAACTTTGAGAAGCGACGCTTCGGCCAGGCTGTCGACAAGCAGTTGACTGCCAGTCGGGTCTGGGGTTATCGCGACGCCTATACCCAAGCATTGCTGGACGTTCTGATCCCCTGCACCTTCTTCGTGCTGGGAAGTCTTGTTCTTTACGAAATTTCCCAGGGACGATCGTCTCCAGGCGATTTTGTTTTTCTCATTCAGTACTGGGAGTATCTGATCTGGCCGCTCAAGTTTCTCTCCAACAATTACCGATACTTGTTGAAGGACCTTGTAGACGCAGAACGACTGCTCTACCTGCTCCGTACAAAGCCAAGCATTACTGACAAGGAAGGGGCTAGAGACCTTGATACTGTCAAAGGTCACGTTGCCTTTGAGCATGTCTATTTCTCTTACGACCCACGAAAGCAGACTATCCAGGATCTTTCACTGTCGGTTGCACCTGGGAAGACTGTGGCGTTGGTCGGAGAGACAGGTGCTGGCAAGTCATCGATAATCAAGCTCCTGCTGCGTTTCTACGATGTTACGGAAGGCTCCATCACCATTGATGGCTATGATATCCGCGACATTACTCTGAGCTCTCTTCGAAACGCTCTTGGTGTTGTGCCTCAAGACCCGCTACTCTTCAACGCTTCGATCCTCGAAAACCTACGCTATGCTCGCCCCTCAGCAACAAATGAAGAAATCTACGAGGCCTGCAAAGCTGCTGCCATTCATGATAAGATCCTCACATTTGCGGACGGATACGAAACACAGGTGGGCGAACAGGGTGTCAAGCTGTCAGGAGGAGAGATCCAGAGGCTGGCTATTGCCAGAGTCTTCTTGAAGAACCCTCCGATCCTCATTTTGGACGAAGCAACAAGTGCAGTGGACACAAACACTGAATCCAGCATTCAGGGCGCGTTGGATACACTTAAGCGCGCAAGATCGACCTTTGTCATTGCACATAGGCTATCAACCATTGTGAACGCAGATCAGATTTTGGTTGTTCACAATGGACAGATTGTTGAGTCAGGTACTCATACCGAGTTGATTTCAAAAGCAGGAAGATATCATGAGTTGTGGAATAAACAGGTTGGCAGTGTATGAAAAGTTGACTGATTGCGGGAGAAGCTGGATTAAAAGTTGTCACTGGGCGGATACTTAAGGCTATTAGAATTCTAGAATACTCGATTTCCTTTGTTTGAAGACCTTCTTCGACACCAATAGATTTCCTTTCCTTTTATGAGCTCCTAAGGTTTCACTTTCTGTCTCCGTCAACTCCATGAATGCCTAATCATATACAGATGCCTTTGACCACTTAGATCGAGCCCTTATCCTCTTTCCAAATGTATAAAACACGAACGGCACGGGTATCAACAAAGCAGCAAAGCCACCTGTGATGCTTGAACTGGGGCCTACACCAATGTTGTGATACATCGGCGTCACCACCAATGGAAAAGCAGCAGCAAAGCAAGAACGGAGGAAGGTGTTGGCAGCAACGGCAGACGCTGCGTAGGCTTGGAACGTGTCAACAAGATAGTTGAGTGCTGCTTGGAATATGGTGAAGAAACCCGTTCCAAGGAGGACCAAACCGATGCAAGGGACGATCCAGTGAACGCCTGTATTGGCAGTCCATCCTGTGAGAAACTGGCCTCCACTGAAGATGATTGATCCTGCCATCATAGGGTAGAGGCGTTTCTCGGGGATAGCACGATCTCCAGCCGCGTGGTAAGCCTTGTTGTACAGCAGCTGGTTGTAAATGTTCGCCAAACATCCAATGATGGCTCCGATAAGAATGCAAAGAAAAGGCAACTCGGACACTAAGATGCCCCAACCTCTGATCTCCTTAAAAATGATGGGAATTGCGCCGAGCTGCATGTAGAGTATGCCGTAGCAGAAACTGGCATATAGCGCTACCAGGAAACAGATGGGCGTTGTGAGCAACTGAATAGGACGGATGAGGAACTTTTGAGCTAGCTGCTTGATACTGACATCCCATTCCTCGAACTTGGCGTGCAATGCCCAGTTGCCAGTTTCATGCCTCAGACGACGAGCTTTGTAGATGAGGAGTCGTGGTGGATAACTCTCGTCGACAAAGATGACGGCTAGTATCAAGAATATCGCTTGCACGATGCCGGTTAGATACTCGGTCCATCGCCAGCCTAGGGATGGGTGCTGTACGACTGCAGCCGAGACAATTGGTCCTGGAAGATGTTAGATACCGAACCCCTGATTTTGGATAGAAGGGTGCTTACCGATTACGGGTCCACCGACCACAGCCATGGCATACCCTGCCATAGCAATTCCTCTTTCAGCAGGAGAAAATAGATCTCCAAGAACACCACCGGTGTTTGTGACTGGGGCTGATGCGAAGAAGGCTCCAAAGAAGCGCGTCAACATCAGAGTTTGGAAGTCCTTTGCAGTTGCGGACCCAAAGCTGAAACTGATGGCGATAAACATGGGGATGAGAACAGCCGTGCGTCTTCCGTAAACCTCGCTCAGAGGAGCCCACAGAAGGGGTCCAACTCCAAATCCCAATAGGAACAATGTCGTGCCCAGAGTCGCCACTTGGGTAGAAACGTGGAAGTGCTCTGCGATCTGAACTGTTCCGGCAGAGTATGACGATGACGCCCAAGTTGCTGTCATGGTGACGAGACCGTAGAGCATAGTTGTCAGGACTTTCTTCTTGGTCGGCCAGTTTATGGGCCGGTACAAGTCGTCAGGGCCATCGAAATCGACGAGTTGGTCTTCGGTTGTTTTGACATGGGCCAAAGGATGAGTGAACTGAGGAACTGGGCGAGACCGTATCCGCGATAGGATAGATTCCCGTCGAGAAACGGTTCTCGTCAAGCCGATGCCAGTTGCAGGTCCTGTGCTGCCGTTGACAAATGAATTGCCCCCGACTGAGTAATGAGCCGAGTTGGCATCGTTATCGTGGGCTCCCTCTCTGGGAGGAGATGACGAAATCGATGACTCTTCATCGCTGAGTTCGTCTGAGGAAGATGACCCAGGGTCGTTGGGCGCGTTAGGTATTTCGTCGATTTTGGCACCCATCTCATATGCTGTTTGAGCCAACAAATTTCTCAATATCAAGATCTCAGAGATCCGAGAGGCATGAAAGAATTTCACCTCTGCTTAAATACTTTACCCGGTTGATCGGGACCGGTTTCGGCAGTCGCCTGTTAAACCCGGAGCTCCGTCAAAACTCGCCGTTAACTGTCCGACTAGTCTAACGGCAGTGGCGCTCGGCGATGGGCTCGGTTTTGGCCGTCGCATGACGTCACGGATGATTTTTAAGACGTGATTTGGGGACCTTTGTGGGCCATGAATGGTGCCGACTTTCCGGGGTAGTATTAACGTGGTTCCGGATATAAACAGCGGGTGGGTTGAATGAAAATTTGCACTTCGAACAGTCGTGATTAGTCTAGATAACCTGTAATGGTACTGACTTGTATAGGAAGTAAGTTGGCAGACAAAAGGCTATCTGAGCTACCTAGAGTTAACTATCTACCTTGCCCCGAGATAGCAATGGCCATGTAAATGGTTTCCATTGACAAGCCTCCCCCGTCTCCATTTGCATTGCTTCAAGTCATGTTTCCCATTCTAGCGTTGGAAATCTCACTCATCGGACTCCTCTTTGGCCGGTTTCTGCTTAACGTGATGGTCTCCTTGGTCAGGCTTACGCCGGTGCTCTGCTTTCAAATCAAACTTGTGATTACCAAAGAAGTCCAACTCTAGCTCCGTCAATTAAATCAGTAATCGCACCTAGCGCAAATGTTTGCTGCATTAGTATAGTATCTCTGCCACCCTCAGATGGACCAGAGGAAATACATCGGCAATATTGAGAACACAGTATCTTTACATAAAGAGACATTTCATCGGCCCAATGCCGCATAATCCAATAACATTGTTGAAATAACTCTTCCTGCTGCATCGCTGCATCACCGAAAGCGTTAGTCGGTAACACGACGGTCTGGACTTGTTGAGGCACACCTTAACATGTGCTGCCTTTGATGGAGCAGCATAGTAGTTTAGATAGCCTCTTCCCAAGTCCAAATCCCAATGCCTTCGGTATGGTCGATGTCCCGAACTATCTTGTTTTGAACTTAGCCTCGGATATGATCCCATTTTAATTAGATGGATATGAAAGATGAATTTTTTCGTCTTTTTTCCCCTTCTTGCCCAACCATCTACTCTATGTCCTATCACTTGAATGCTCATCTTGGTAATATTCATTGTGATATGGGTAGTAATAAATGCCGTGTGCGTTATGTGTCGTCACCCATTTAGGTAACTATTAGAGGAGGAAGCTTGGTTCTGAAAACCGTATGCTTTTCGTTCTGTGCACGGAGCGGTACTGGCAAAGACATGACTGGCGTACTTCTATTGCCTAAGGGCAGGGGTATCGGACGTATGGAGATGACACTCAGGATGAACGAAGTGGCAGGGCACACATCAGTCATCCACAGAAGAGAATCTCCCGCCTACCTCGCCAGGAAGAGAAAAGAGGGGGAGAGAACAAGCCTCGCCATCCACATGACATATCAAATCATGGTTCAATTGATGAAAAATAATAAGCCTCATTTTTCCGCATAGCACGTCGAGTATAAGGTACGTAGTGACTGGGAAATTCCGCCCGATTCGGGGATATAATAGCCTAACAAAGTGCACCTCTGCTTTGTTGGTTGTCTTGCAAGGTTCAACTGGGGCATGTCTGAGACTCAACGGCAGCTGAAGCATCCTGGTATATCTCGACGTGGGGGACGATAGGCTTATACGACTGCACATTCAGGGATGTGCCTCGTTCATGCCGTGGTTGGTTCAGGGATTGGCCATCCCGGATACTTGGGATTCAATGCCAAGACCAGGCTGCTGACGCAAATCCAATATTTCAAGGGCCCTAACGTTGCGCGCCAATCATAGAACCTAGGCCACTGATGACGGTGCAGGTCAGCTCCTCAGGGGATCATGGATGTTTGGTTCAAATGCTTGAAAACCCGAAGGCCGGGAAGATCACTGTCTGGCAGCTAGGATCAATCGCAGCCCCCAAGCTAGGCATACCGTTGCAGCTCTATAAGAAGGGCAAAGCTCACCTTGTTTTGCGCTCGATACCGCTTCCGGTTGAATTCATCGAAGCTCGTAAGCTTTGGCGGGCTCACTTCACGCTGCTAGATTCTTTGGCATCGACTACGATATCTTGTTTTATTTGCCCTATTTGTTCTCTCTGCTTTCTAAACCTTAGAGACCAAAAGCCACATCTGATCATGTCCCAGCAACCGGAGTCTGGTCCTCAAGAAGACCGGGGCGGGGATGAAGTGGCTCAAGTGACTAGCGAGCAAAGGAAACAGCTGCAACCAGCCAGGGCACCCGTTCACGAAGCAGGTAATGCTGGAACCGTATTATCTAACAACGACGTACACAATGACGACGGCAAAAGTGATCGGAAGGACAAGGAAGGTTCACCAGCCTTGTATGAACTGGTCTTGAACGCAAAAGATGACCACGACGCCATGAACAAGCTTACCAGCAAGTGGGATCAGCTGAAGGGCACGATCAACAATCCCTACCCAAGCGACGACAACAAGACCGCGCTCCATCTTGCAGCTGAGAGAGACTTCCAAGAAGTGACCAAGAAGTTACTTGAAGAAGGCGCGGACCTCTCCGCCAGTGACGATGATGGATGGGAACCGCTGCATTTTGCGTGCTTTTACGGGCACAAGGATGTAGTTGAGATGCTACTGAACTTAAACGGCGGAAGCCCCACGATTCTCAACCAAAGGTGCGAAGATGGTGACTTCACACTGCTGACCTTGGCCGCTGGGGGCCATGAGGATGTTGTCACCTTCCTCCTCAGCAAGGGGGCAGAAATTGATCTGAAGGGTGCCGATGGATGGACACCATTGATGACGGCAGCGAAATGTGGCAACGAGCATACCATGAAAGTATTGATCAAGCACATTCTCCAATCGCCAGAATCAAACCGACAGGAGCACTTCGATGTCTACGACGAGGAACAGAAAACACCACTCATGGTTGCGTGTGAGTGGGAGTTGAAAGATGGTGTGAAAGCGTTATGCGAAGCCGGTGCTAGTTGCCATTTGCAAGACGACTTTGGACAGACAGCCCTGCACTATGCTGTTAGGTCTCGACAGCATGCTATCGCCGGCATACTGATCGAGCATACAGACCCCCAGGCCCTTCTGATGACAGATAACAACGGGGCATCTGCATTTGATGACTTCGAATTCAACTCGACACCTTTCGAGAGCCTTTTGGGACTATTGGTCAACCGTCTGATCCAGGGGAAAATGCAGAGGGAAGCTCTAGACTGGGCTGCACAAAACACCAAACGACACGGAATATTTCGGATGCTGGTGGGGAACCTGTTGTCGAAGGATGTCTTTGACGACGCTCACACCAAGGATATGTGCGCATTTGAGTGGGCAGTTCGCTTACGACTGCCCTGGGTACTCTGGCTGCTCATCGATAACTTCCCCGCGGCATCAGGAGATCTCCAACCGATAAAGAATGCTGAAGAACTGGCAAAGACACTACGAGAGAGAATGTCACGCAAGAAGGAAAGCAAGAAGCCCGCACGGAACGACCGCGGTGTCGAGCCTGACAAGCGCAAGCCAGACCACGAGAGCCTGATCCTGGAGGACATGCAGAACTACTTAAACGACTTCGCCCTGGCACAAACTTACAGGCGAAACTTATTCAAATCGGTGAAGCCTCGAGTCGGAGTGAATGACGTGCTGCCCGAATTCAATGTTACCATCACCCAATTCTTTACACGTCGGGCAGGAGGACAGCATCAGCGCAGAACTGGATGGATCAAACACTCGCGGTCAGTGCAAGAAGTAATTTATGGCTAGGGACCGACAAAGATTGCCCGGGAAACAATGAAAAGATGGTTTGGCTATGTTCAGACCGAGCCCAAGCGTTCTGTTGGTCAGCAGGAGTACAAGGAAATTGAGGTACGGCTCAAATGGGTTCATTTGCCGGTCACCAATGTGAGTTCCACTATTAGTAGGTCTAGGATTAATGGGGGCTAACTGAGCGTAGATTGTTTGGATGGAAGTAAGCACTTCGTTTTCCAACTCCCTGTTCAACGAGACATACAAAAGGTTAGCGAGTATTAATATTATACAGGATCTCATGAGAAAGATTTTGAAGGAGAAGAAGTGTTCTGAAGAAGAGGTTCAGAGTCTTGCCTCATTCTTACGCAACAGCTGGGTTGAAGTGCCTGATCGTACATCTGCTTCACGATTCATGAGGCCTCGATACGCAGCCAAACGGGGCGATAAAAAAGACACAGAGAAGAATGAAGCCCCAAAATGGACTTCTGATCCCGAGAAAGTCACTAGCAGAAAGTATAACATCGAGAAGAAAGTTACTAGCAGGAAGGATAACATCAAGAAGAAAGTTACTAACAGCAAGGATAACACCAAGAAGAAACATGAAGAGGATGAGCCGAGGCCAGTCAGTGTCTCAGCAGTCTATGTGAGTGTTTCATTAACTCATGGGTTTTCCCGGGGCTCACCAAGGACTTAGATGCCATATCTGTCCTTCTCCAAGTCCGCTCCTGTCGCGAGTTCCAACGAGCCCAGCCGGGGAGAAGATCCATACAACAAGCTTCTGGAAGCCTACAAAGATGATGCCCTTCACCAATCTGCTACCCTGGATGAGGCATATTATTATTTTGCGTCAGATCCAGTCTCCAAAGCAGAGCAGAATCTCCGTAACAAGACCCAGGTTGTCACCAAGTACTTGAAGGGCAACACCTGCACTCTACTACGAGTCAAGTAGCTTTGGATTTGGACCATTCTCGGTGGTACGTCGTACAAATCAACCCTTACGTGCTTTCCTTGGTTTAGCTCCTCACGAAATACTTGCAGAGTGGATTATCACCGCCACACCACATCCCATCGATAGGATCCAAGAGGACGACTTGCCGAAGGACTTTTTGGATCATCTTTCTAGACAAGCACAGGCCGGAGAGGCATCGTCTCAATCGGCATTCGCAGCTGAGATAGCCACACTCATTGCCAACTATTGTGTAGACGCGTACGAGAAGAAGAGAACCAGTAACCAGCAGGACTCCACGCAGCACAACGACAGTTCGAGTTCCAATAGCCAGGAGGGCGTGAGAAAAGATCGTTCGATTCGTCAAATTTTCTCCGATTCTGTCAACGACATTGTGCGTCCGATGGATCTGATTTGAAGATGCTGTTACTGACCGGTGCGTAGGCTATACAGGAGACGAAATTATTTGAAGTATTCTGTAACCTGTGCGATCATACCAGGTCTGAAACGGCATCTTCGGATGGCCAGATAACGACAACGGGAAACGGAGATCAACAAGAGAAAGACGCGACTGACTTGGCCACTCAGCGAACAAAGTCACTGACAATGGATGACGATGGTCATTTGAAGAGTGTTCTTACGGACGCTTCAAAGTTAGCCTACGACGTCAAAGACATTCGCGACGAACTCAACATCTTACGGAGCATTATCAATTTTCAGCTGATAGTTCAAAGAGACATGGCTGACGATCCCGAAAGTTGCAGTGGAATCAATGCAAGCTTCTTCTTGAAAGACATCGAGGAATTGGACAATGTCGCCAAGCGAGTTCAGGAGAGCGTAAGCCAACTCTTGTCCCACTTGTCAAATCTTGAGGAAACTGATTTCAGCGATATAGGTAAATACAACCCTGAATCTTGCTGAGACTGAAATTGCAAATCGCCAATCTAAAGAAGCCGTGAGACAGGGAAGGACTATGTTGGTCTTTACTGTCGTCACTATTCTGTTTGTAGGTTTCCCCTACCGCTACTGACTAGAATGGCCCCATGCTGATAGGTCCCCTTTAGCTACCACTTTCCTTCCTCTCCTCACTCTTCGCATTGGATGTCACATCCTTTCAACAGGCCCCCAGCTGGGCACTCATCGTCATTTGTAAGCTTGTAATTTCTTGAGGTTTTCCGCAAAGACTAATAAACCTCTCCAGTTCTTGCTTCCTTTGCATTTTTCGTCCCTATGGCTTCTATTGCCCTATTTTCAGATCGTGTCGCAGAATATTGGAAACTGACTAAAGATGCGCTATCTGAGCTATGGAAGCCAAAGAAGGGGGCGAAGACAAATGACTCTAATGTTTGACGATGAGATCATAATTGACCATAGGGTACGGGATTTCTTGTGTAGGTATTTAGAATGATAGAACTTCAGGATATAACTGCAAATTTGTTTTGGGGTTGCTCATTTTCTACTCAAAGCCTGTGGCAAGAATGAAATCCTGCAGCCCCTGATTTTTCTGCACTCCGTTACGAGCTCCGTTAGTGATTGGATATAGCCTGAAGTAACTTTAGTGATGCAAACTCAACGACAGCCCGAGATGTGGCCGACTTCCGAACAGGTTCAAGAAGCGCATAGTCATGAATCTGTCCATCCGCCTTGAGTACCGCAGCATCAACGCCCAACTGTTGGAGACGGTGGCCAAACTCTTCACCTTCACCAATCAAAGGATCTGCCCCCGAAACAAAAATAGTGGTAGGTGGAAACTTTGCAAGTACCTCGTCTGGTGCAAAAGCGAGTGGGGACGTCAAAGGGAGTCGTCTATCTTCTTCGTTCGGAAGGAAGGCTTGAATCATCCAATCCATAGTCTTTTCAGCTAGATATGGCCCGTTCTGGAACGTCTTGTAAGTGTGAGACTTATTGTGAGTGTCCGTGACTGGATAGAGGAGGACCATGTGGGCGATCTTTGACGGCAAGTGTCTAGTCTGGGCGAGTTGAGCTATAGCTATAGCTATATGGCCTATAAGAGTGTCATTATTAGCCCAATTTTTAACAAGTTAAACGACATGTCTGTTGAAGGAATGAGCCTACCGCCAACACTGTCACCAGCGAGACCGAACTTGTCCACCTTGAGATGGTATTTGGATCCATTCTTGACAAAATACTCCAGCGCCCCGTAGGCCTGCTCGAATTGTGTAGGATACTGCGCTTCTGGGGCTGGGGTGTAGTATGGGAATACAACAGCAGCTCCAGTCTGGCGTACAATATCCTGCATCAAAGCTCCATGAACAGTAGGACTAACATCTGTCAGTCACCCAAGACGGGCCTTCTTATGTTAGATGGAACACTGACCTTCCGAGGATCCATCCACCACCGTGGGTATAGAAGATCATAGGTAAGATCCCTGGAGCTTCTGCCAGGCGGAAGATCACCGCGATAACGTGCTCTCCGTTCACTGGTACCTTAGTCTCCTCAATGGCGATGTTGGAAGCTGGCTTGAAATTCTGTATCTTTTCCAGGACATCTCGGGCTTCCTGGTAGGTCTTCTCGTAAAGAGGTTGTTGCGCGGATACTTCATTCGCAAAAGCTCTGTTCTGAGGATCGAGATAAGCTGCCATCTTGTACGATCTGCCAGTGAATGTGTATAGTGATATATTGTTGCTCCGTTCAGACACTAGAAGAAGCCATTTTGTTCTATTTTATGCCTGGGACGGAGCGTGAGACCCTGCAACGTGGCACTCTATCTGACGCTGGTCTTCCGATCCGTGAATAGAATCGGGGAAGCCTATCAGAACCATTACCCCGCTTGGTTCCACGCTTTAAGCTTTCGAGTTGATACACTAGAAACTCCCAATAAGGACTACGCCGAGGAGTGTGTAGAAGTGTACAGTATGATAATGAGGCGACTTACTGTGAAGGCAAGCTGTCCTTGATGGAACGGCACAGCATTTCAGATAGAGATTTTCCTGTGTAGAACGGCTGCATTCGACTTCGCTAAGAATATTGTTCTTGTCACCCGTGACACTTCTGTTGTTAATACACCAGCAAGACTTTATTCACGCTGAAGATCCCTAAACCTAGAGAAGAGGAGGCTGTCATTTTATAACACCGGAACCGCACATTTCCCTGAGCGCTGAGCAAGGACCTGAGGGAAGTAAACACTTTGCTGGCCTTCTTTGGCGGTGGCTTCAAACCTTAGAGATAGAGGCTGGACGCCAACCATCATGTTGACGTCAGACTGAGGACAACTCTCATACCATCACCCAGTCTCCTCTACGCTTTTACAGTACGACATCGATTGGAGCCGTAATTGAGCTTTGAGTGGTTTTCTTGCTATACTGACTTTGCAGATGATGGGAACAGTACCGTGGCTATTGGTATGATATGCTCGAGTATATAGACGCCGATGACTGATGCACCTTTCAACTTTCATCTCTAAATGCATCACCAGTAACAAGTCCCAGCCGCGCTTTATACTATATCGTTGAAACCCGGAAGCAAATAACGTCTCGCTGCACCAGATCGTAGCTTTGCGTCATCTCGCCACCTTGACGATGCCTCCTAAGAAACGAAAACCAACCTTAGCCAACCCAAGCAGAAATATGTCTCCTCGAAATGCCAAAAAGAGCAAAACCGCTAATAGTCCGGTTCATGAAGGAGGCGAGGCCGTGGTACAAGCCCAGCCTTCCGTGCTTCCGAACAACGAAAACAATGAAAACCCAACAAGGGATCCTGCCTCATCGGGAAGTAAAAGCCAGACTGGACAGGAATCGCTGCTGGCCGAGACATATCCTATGGCACAACCCTGTCGAACCGGCTTTGAAACGGTTCCTATGGACATAACACTCCCAGGGATGCCGGATTCTTTAGTGGATCTGGTACAAGATATCGAGGTTACCGCTTCGAGACATGAAATCGTTCCACTAAACCTCAAAGTACGTCTCCTGGTTGTCAATTTGTCCTCACAAATCGCCATACCGACCCTGTATTAGCGTTTCCCCGGCTAATTGACTCTATGCTATCTAGTATACAATTCAATATCTTGACGATTTCTCGGAAATATTATGGGCATTCGATGACTATGTTTATAAGCTCACTGAGGAGGCGAATAGATCACCAAGATCTAAGCGCCTTTTCGATACTGTCCTTACGGTTGTCACCAATGCTCAAAAATGTCAGCTCGCTGACCAAGACAAAGTGGGATGGAACAATCTCGTGCATTCGAGTTTGCTCGCTGCTATCATTGACCACTACGGAGATGATTTTGTTGGGTTTTCTCCATGGTAGGATTTCCCAATAGCCCGTGTTCTCTTGGCTTTGTCTGCCTATATACCCAACAACTAGGATTGCAAGGTTAACAAATTACACAGCATGAAAGCAGGAATCATACCAGAATATCGCATTGATCCTACATCCGATAATTTCGACACACATGTAGATTACGCCTTGTATTTAAATCCAAACCAAGACTCTCAACTTGGAATCGGACATGCTCTTCAGTCGTGGCAGATAGCCACGGCCCAGGCGTCACTCAACCACACGGCCTTTCCTCCCCTTCGAAATCTGCCTATTGCGGTGAGTATCAAGACGTTGGGTTACGGTGGGGATATGCGGAAAGCCGAGCTAGAGATGGGACTCTGGTTGGCGGCCTAGTGGAAACTACTCTCAGAAATAGCAGGCTTGGGGATCGAATCGTTAAACTTTATTCCTAGGCTTATCGTGCAAGGACATGACTGGAAGCTTGTTGCATCGACGTATGAGCACGGAAAAACAGTGAGTCTACTGTATTTTCTGTCATATTTAGTCAGGAGTTGTTTACTAACTAAACCTATAGAAGCTCTGGACCTATAGACTCTTCGGAACAACTCAGACACCGTTGTTGACCTTCCAGGTTATCGCCAGGGTCCGGCAGTTGATGGAGTGGTCGACTGAAACATACTGGCCGTGGTACAAGGCGTATGTTCTTAAACTTCCGATGGGGGGTTCATGAATGCGGGACAGGGTTTTCGTAGGGAAAAGACGAGCTTGACAAATACCTACAAAGGGACGGGGAAAGTCGGGAAGTAGCAGATATGAAAGGATGGGAAAGGGAGCACTTAAAGCAGTTAGAAACAACACTGCCCACGTCTTTCATTACTACACCGGCCACTCGGCAACTATGAGTTAGACAGTCTATCTGTAATGCAGCTGCCGGCAGCTTACCTTCACGACAAGAAAGAACGCTGTGTCTTTCCACATCTCTAGCATCACAATAAACTCGATGCTAACAAAGTTGCTAAGGTCAGAATGGACCGGAACTTAATTCTAATATATCTCAAAAAGGTTTTTTTTTTAGCCTCTTAGAGGCTATAAAGACTGTACTGCCTGCACTTCCCCCCGTGGGAGAAACACAATAGTGAGAGAACGCAGCTACACTCACATGTTAGTAGGCCTTAGCTGATCAAGTTGGCGGTCCCTGAGGCTTAGACTTGGAATACAAGTTCGAATATAAGTTGCCCAAGTATGCTAGAAACTAACTTTATACAAGCGTAAACGCTGAAGGTTACCGATTCTACCAGATAAGGTACAGGCTTCCCCTTTAGCTAGCATATCTCCATCCTTCAGGCTCTCCAGCAGCATCCTCAGCCTCCTTGAGAGCCTTGTTCTTTTTAGCACAATACCATTTTGCAACCAGAACCAAGATGACAGTGAGACCACAACCAGCGATGATTGCACCTCCACCCGTCTGGTAGTATGGTTCCTGATTCCTCAGGAAGAAGTAAGGAGTGAACCAGTGTGACACAGAGGAGACGCAGTTGGCATAAGCAATGAGGGCTGCTCGTTTTGTTCGAGGACGAGGAACAACAGTTGCCTCCCAAGAAATTTGGATCTAAATCGCATGTGATCAGTGAGATGCTTCCTCTTGGGAGTGGTTGAGTACGGGAGGTTACGGACGTTGAGACCAACGAATGGACCGACAACGAGCAGAATCATGCAAAAGTACCGGGCGCCGACATTGAGAGTTGTGATCATGACAGCACAGCCAACCAAGGTAAAAAGAATAGGCACGATGATATGGTAGCCGTGCTCCAATCTTCGACCAGAAGACCACGAGATGATCAAAGTGACAAGATACGCGATGATAGGAGGTGGCGCCTGGATTAGGTAGGTGGCATTATCGTGGAAGCCAAGGGTAGCGACAATCTTGGTCCCTTGGTCAGCGTCTAGATGGCTTTATGATCAGAGGATATATGTAAGCAACTCACAGAAGGGAAAAAGTCCTTGTAAGACTGCGCAATGATCAAGGCAAAATGAATACCGGCAAACAAGTGTGAGAATGGATCTTTCAGAGCCATCCACACACCACCCCAATAGTCGCCTGCGTCATCCTCAGAGAGACCACCAGCAGAGACTGCCTGCCGGTACTGCGCCATGGCAGCCTCTTCTTCTGTGATGAAGTAGGTGCCAGTAGAGTCAGGGAAGTTGGGGATGTACAAAAAGCTTGCACAGCCAACGAGGATGCTCACAATACCTGGTTAAGAAATTAGTTCGCTGGGTATTAGTACGTGAACGAATGAGCCATACCTTCAAGGAGCAGGAACCATCGCCAGGCCCTGAGGTTTGCCACTCCCTCCATGTTGGTAAGAATACCAGCGGCGAGAAGCCCTGACAGAGCCTGCGAAATGGTATTCCCTGCATGCCAAATACCCATTCGAAGTGGAGATTCATGTTTCGTATACCAGGACGATGTCATCAAAGAGACAGCAGGCACGAAGGGACCCTCGGTAAATCCAACAACAAAGCGACAGAGGATGAATCCCCAGCCTCGAGTAATAGCGGGCATGCAGATTGTCGTGACGGACCAAGCAAGCATACAACAAGGCAGAAGAAGACGAGGGCTTCCCTTAGCCATAATGACGTTGGCAGGAATCTGAGAAATGATGTATCCGACATAGAACATGGAGATTCCAGCGGACCACGTTGTATCAGACATGCCCAGGTCATCTTGCATGCCGGCCAGTCGAGCGTTGGAAACGTTGATGCGATCAAGGTAGCTAAATGCAGTCAGCATCGGACTCTGAGTAAGAGAAGAGCCGACAACCTACTTCATCATCAACATGGCGGTGACCATGGGCAGGAATTTCCAGTCAAGTTTGCGAACGAGTGATTTCTCAATCGCTTTCAACTCTTCCGACGACTTATTCCGGATTAATTCGTACCGTTCGAGGATTTCATCTCGAGGAGGAGCAACCTCTTCGAATTCGACGTTGTCTTTGATGTCGAGGGATCCTCGTTTGGAACCAACTGATCTAGGCATTGTGGAGATTGAACGCTGAATGACTTTGGAGCAGAAACTATGCACGATGATAGGGCGCGTGTGAAGAGACTTGGGACAGCCAGAGGACCGGCCGAGTCTTATAGCATCTTTGATCTTCCCCTCTTCTCGTCAAAAGAGAGCAATGACCCTGTTGCACTTCAGCCAGTTCCTCTCAGTCTCATCTGCAACCGACAACCGATTCCCCACGTCCCCGCGTTTCCAGATTAAGCTTAACTCTGGGGTAAGCGTCGGACTGAGCCCGTCGGACGCACCCCACCAATCAACGGCCGGGGATGACAAGAGACGGACTTGGCCCGGAGATGAATCTAGGCATCTGATCTCAAAATGGTCCTTATGTGGGCAATGGGCATGCTGGACGTGCTCCTTAACCCTTGCCCTGAGCCAGGCCAGTTCGTGTTCGATGAGTTGTTCTCGCCGTCCAGACGCCCAGACCCTACTGGAGCGTGGACCAAAGAACCTGGACAAGTGATGGCCATCCTTTTGTGTCTGATCAACTGTGGTCTGTTTTGACGTGGCTTTTTCGAGCCATGTTGGCAAGAGCCTCTCATCCACCCGAGGCCCCTTCCAGGTAGCAGCGCTGAATAAACCGACGCAAGTATCCGGGAATACTCGCGGGTATCAAATCCCGATCCTGTTGCTGTGGGTTAAGAAGGTCAGCAACGGCGCTCAACCAGAACCCATCTCACTCACAGGGTTCAGATTTCCCTGGTCTTGCATAGTCCTGGTTGAAAGGGTCAATAGAAATTGCTGGAAAACTCCCAGGGCAGAAAATCGAGATGAATACTGGGTTAGCAAAATCGAGGCCTTGCTGACCACCTCGAATATCTGCGTTAGTCCCTGCTGATTCGCATGTGGCGCCTGCTGAACGAGGTATACGTAGACAACCGCAGCTGACAAGACATCGTAGGCGTCTAAAAACGAGCCTCTTGCTAAGTCACGCCCGGATCGAGTATAAAGATGCTCGATGAGCCGTTTGCACGAGTTCATGGCGTCGATTTCAACGTCAACGGATGTTCCTAGGTACAATCCCGGATTGCTTTCAACAGGGCGGATTGGATTGACAATTAAGACCAAAGCTCTGCAGACCAGTTGATCCAAGTAGTCAGCGGGGAGTTGAACAGGGGGAGCTACCTCTCCCATTTTGGGGGGAAATTCTCGCCAAAAACAGAGATTGCTGTAAGAGAATAATGGGTCAGAATTTCGGTTGGTTCGTATATCCGAGATGAGCTGAGCGTGCACTATCAAGTGTCTGCCAAATGCAAGTTTCGCTTTGGCCAGTTCGGGTACCGGCGGCTCGTCGACATCCTCTACTTTTGGAACCTGTATGAACATGAGCATTATACCACTAAGCCAATCGTATCGTCCCAAGTCCTACAGAAACTGTGACATCTGCATCATGAATGCTGAAAGGTCGATCCATTGAAGATGCCAATGAGCTGTGGTGGAGAGTTAGCTACTTTGTGGTCGTAAAGCCACGAATATGAACTAACCGATCCAGGAGATAAATGCTCCAGAATAACCATTCAGGTCGATATATGCTATCTATTCCGAGTCTAGCCTTTGGAATAGGATCCTTGTGGAGGCCCATGGCTATGCAGGTTGTCATAGTGACGCCCA
This sequence comes from Fusarium setosum, assembly GCA_013623625.1. Taxonomy (NCBI): domain Eukaryota; kingdom Fungi; phylum Ascomycota; class Sordariomycetes; order Hypocreales; family Nectriaceae; genus Fusarium; species Fusarium setosum. The sequence goes on along the minus strand of JABFFE010000220.1, from coordinate 111,223 downwards.
TCAGGTGCCAAGTTGACCCACCGGCAGGAGAAAACATGGAGAAGACGACGAGTAAGAGCATGCAGTGTAGTGCGTCAAGCGGTTCCTGAGAACGGAAAATGAGCGGGAGCAGCTTGATAGCAGCTGCGTGGAGGCTCAGCGCCAGCGTTGACAATCGACTTGCCTCTGGGGACATGATGATGCCGATGGCAATACCTAAATAGGTATTGAAATGAGGCAGCCCTGGGACACCGGTATTCACAACTTGGCCCTGAAGGCCTACCACAGCCTCGTATTGTTCCATCAGACGATCTTCGTCTAGGTATGGTAGAAACACGGTCCAATCGAAAAATTGGCGGATGTAGCCAATCGTGGAACTCCGGTTCAGTTGAATGAGATGATCATCCATCACAAAGGCTGGTTGGGACGATGAAGCCCTAGAAGGGTCATGTCCATCCACAACCAGTGCTGCTGAGATGACTTCAGATAGGGCAAGTTTGTGAGGCACATCGCCGGAGTAGGCTCGAGGCTCTGCCATTGCCTTGTTGGACAAAAGCCCAATAGCACTCATGGTATCCTGGACGGAGGAGTCTTCCTCACTAGGCCCAGGGCCCGGGCCCAGGGCGTGGAATGAAGCTGCAGAGCCATCAATCGAACGACGATGTGCCCAAACAGGTGGTGACAGGACATCCGCTACGCCGGATGGACGTCTAGTAGTTCGAGCACGCTTGCTTTCTGACACCTGAACACTGTGTTCAAGCTCGGCAACACGTCGTTTGAGAGAGTCAATGTACCTATCAAATGTGAGCTAGTGCACGATATGCAAGTATGATCCGATGTAACATCTCACCCATTGACTGTGGCATGCGTAAGACCCGCATCTTCAGCTTTGAAGTCGAACTGCTGAGCGCGCGCCACACATTCGAAGCCAAGGTCAGCGCATGCAGTACAAGCAGGGAGCAGCCGATCACACTAAAAACTTTGGTCATTTTAAGAGTCATATGAGGAAATGGCATTCGAACCTTTTGCTTGCGCTTCCAGCAGCGCTCGCAGGCCAGATTCCGCTTCGTCGGGGTAGGACGTGAAGACTCTGGGCTTCTGCTGGTCCCTGCTGATCCATTCATAATGCGGGGTGCTTCAGGCCAATCAGTTGCCATTAGCCTGTAAGACAGATTAACATATGGGGAAACGAGGGTACGGACGGTGTCCGATGAAGCAATTGTGTCGATGGTGGGAAACGGGGTTGGGTTTGGGTAAGATAACGGGAAGTGTTTCGGGGAAATTCCGGGCGTCACGTGCAGGGCGATGAGAACATCATTTGTCAGGATTCACCGCTAACCACGACGGGTAGCGTCAATAATAACAATTTCATCGACGGAAATGTATTTCCAGTCGTCTATCGTTTAAATTATGCTAAAAATCAGAACCTTCTTTATGACTATGTTTCTCTCTCGGCTATCTTGTCCCGTATTCCTCCTCTGATTCTCACGCCTTGACTGTACCATTCGTTGCTGCTCCATTTGTCACCGATGTAGCATCACCATTTATCGCTGAGCCATTGGGCACTGAACCATTTGCAGTAGACCCGTTGGTTGCCGTCCTTGCAATAGATGCATTCAGGGCAGCCATCTCTGATCCTCTCCTGGATGCAGCACCAAGAAGCAGAGGACCATCAGTTGCTGCCATGACCCATCGAGCTCCCATCTTGCAAAACTTCTCTACAAGGTCAAGTCGAGCGTGGAGGCCACCAACACCGACCCACTTGCCATGCTTATTACAGGCGGCAATAGTACGCTCGTAGGCCTCTGTAACACGAGGGTTCTCGTAGTCTCCTGGAATGCCCATTTCAGCCGTCAGGTCGTTGGTTCCGATCAAAAGAGAATCCACCCCCTCCACGGCGGCAATCTCGTCAACGGCCTCAAGAGCCTCCAGGGTCTCAATCATGGGAATGACAAAGGTGGCAGCATTTGTGACGGGATTGGAGATTTTGGCGGGGATGGAACGGAACTGATAGTGCGGCAGCCCATTTGTCGATGACCGATGACCGAGGGGTTGGAACTTGGCAGCATCAACCACGTCTTTAGCATCTTGCACAGAGCGAATGTGTGGCACGATGACTCCAAGAGCGCCACCATCAAGGATTCTCGAGACGAAAAAGGGATCCTTGCTTGGTGCTCGGACAATGGGGGAGATGCCAGCGTATAGTGCGGCAATGCAGAGCTGACTGGTGGTCTCGAGATCGAATGACGAATGCTCCATGTCAATCAGAATACCGTCGTATCCAGCGGTTTTGGCCATGCCTGCAATCTCGACAGACTTGACCAGCTTGATACTCATGGTGTAGGCGACTTCATTGCGGAGAAGCTTCTCGCGCATGGAATGGGGGATTGTTGCCGCCATGGCGAGTATGATGGAGTGGAGGTGATCTTTCTGTCGAGGGAAACGAGATGAGGAACAAAGAGGCTGAAGGCGGTCAAGTTAAATCACAACCTCGTTTTCTGGTGATGATCCCAGATGGTCTTGACACGTTTCTTTCTCTCCTTGATATAGTATCACGACAGAGTCAAAATATCTCATCTACGGACGAATACCGGAACGTTGAGTCACGCATTATCGTCTAGTACGCCTCGGGTAGCCATTGCAGCTCCTGCAACTCCCCCAGACTTGAAGCCGATGTGAGAAGCGGAGCCCAGAACAGGTTCGGCGTGGGGCCGCCGATGATCTCGATATCGCTTCGGACATCTCCCGCGATACTACACTCCTTTGCTCGGACTGGCCCCGGAAGAATATCACCCACATCGATGTGGTATCAACTGAGAGATGACGCATTACCTGGACGCTGAAACTACCGCGGTAGTAATCCGAAGCAGAGATAAGCACGCAAGCTGGCTGGAGTTTTCAATGCATAAAAATGCAAGTCATCAAGTCTCTAGTCTCTGAACATCACTTCTCCATCCTCCAAAGCCTCATTTCATACCAAGCTAAACCTTTTCAATCGCTACATCATGGCACCCGGTTTACTATCAGATGGTCGACCTGAAAGCCTTCCAGCTGGGAAGCCTACGGTGTACCTACTGGACAACTTCCATCCCCAAGTCCTCGCCTTCTGCCAAGAAAACTTCATTGCTATCACACTTGACCACCCACTACACAGTCAATGGCGAGAAAATGCCCGCTATCTCCTTGTACGATCTTCTAGATTGACCGCCAAGGATATCGAGTCATGTCCGAACTTGGTCGCGATCGGAAAGCAAGGTGTGGGCATTGACAAGATCGATGCCGATGCCTGTGCAGCCCGTGGCATTAGAATCTTCAACACTCCGGGAGTCAATGCCCGGGCTGTGGCTGAGCTGGTTCTTACGTTGGCGACAGCGTCTGCTCGCCAAGTAGGATCCATTGTGGCCAAGCAGACGTCCGGTATCCTGGTACCCAAGGAGAAGTGCTCGGGTCTGATCCTCCATCGAAAGACCATCGGTATTCTTGGAATGGGCAACATTGGAAAGTGTGTCGCAAACATCTTTAGAGGTGCTTTCGAAGCCGATGTCGTTGCATACGACCCATTCCTGCCCGCCAACGCCTGGGCTGAGATCACACACAAGCGGGCCCAGTCAGTCGAGGAGGTGTTGGGGGTGTCCGATGTCATCACCGTACACATGCCTCTCACTCCCCAAACAAGGGATCTCATTGGCTACTCTGAGATGCGAAAGATGAAGAGGACTGCCATTGTCATCAACACAGCACGAGGAGGCATTGTCAACGAGTCCGACTTGAGACGAGCCTTGTCCGAGGGACTCATTTGGGGTGCTGGCCTGGACTGTCATGAGCAGGAACCTCCAAGTCAGGACAAGTACCAATCCCTCTGGGACTTGGGAGTGTTGAGCACTCCTCATATTGGAGCTGCCACTGCCGAGACTCAGATGCAGACGGGCATGGCTGCAGCCACCTATTTATTGGAATTTGCTTTGAACAGGGATGCTTGATGAGCCGATACGATAGAGGGCAGTCATTTTCATAATGAATTCATTATTATGCGTTAGAGTTAAAGTATTATTATCGGGTCGTTTATAAATTGTACCTTCAAAGGCACTAGCCCTACTCATTGTCAAGTCGCCATGTGTTGCAGTGCCGAGTACCTGTAGTCTTCCGTTGGATCGATCAGCCATCACCGGACGTCTTTCATAGCAGCTATTTAATAATTACAGCCGAATTAACATTGATCCCTATCCTAAAACTCGAATCCTTCCCAGATCCCTGAATTCATGGGATCTCCATACGCATATTCGCCAATTGCAGACTCCATGTTCCAAAGGGAATCATAGTTCAGAAGCGCCCAGTTCATCAAGTCCACAGTCGAAGACCCGTCCTGAAAGTTCTCGGCCGCACCGTCGTCAGGTTGCACTCCATTGGCGATCTGGTCCATGGGATCAAAAAGCTGTGCTTGGCTGTTGGAGGTCTGGTTAACGCCTTGAGAATTGGACGAAAAGTACGGCATATTCTCGAGATTCGTCGAAAAACAGCCCGGCTCTCCCGTTGATAGCGCTTGGGAAAAGCCACCTCGAAAGAGCGTTGGGAGAGGATTCGTCAAGTCTCCGATCGTTAGTGATCCATCTGCCGAGCTTCCTATTGTAGCCTGGTCGATGTTGGGTCGCAGCTTTCTGGAAATATCGCGATGTAAGGCCTCAAACACAGCAACGTAACTATGAGCATCAGGCAGCTGCTTTGCCATGCTCACCAGTGTCTCCTCGCATTTCAGCAGGCCCTCGTATGAGGCCCGCAGATCCTCACGGTCGATGCTCTTTGACACAGATATGCAATACATGACTGAAAGCCCTGCCGTGAAGAGCATGTGAAAGTAACTTCGAGTATGCGTCATTAAATCCCTCATCTTGCATAGAGAGTAATATCGCTCTATTGTCTGGAGAGCAGACCTGAGGAACAGGGCAAGGATGTGCTTGGATGGCGAGCTGTTGACTTTTGGTACGAGATCGATCGCCCGTCGGATAAGTGATAGCCGTTCCCGAGCGTGAAGTAGGTCATACCACTCCTGTGTCTCGTAGAGACAGCTTGGGTCTTGAATCATTGGTGTACTTTTACGCCAGTTCTCGAGTTCTTGGAGGAGCTTGTTCAAAGCAACATGGACATGACCCGCCACTAAATGTTTCGGAGAAGAATCGCCATGTTCCCGTCTAAGTCGAGAGAATCCTTTATGAATGTGCGAAGACACTTGCCTCAGACGCAGTGAGACGAAAAAGACAGCCACTTCGCTTGGCCGGCAGGGGTTCTGAGTCCTGCAGACTGAATCCAAATCTCGCAGATCTGGACTGGCAGCTTCAATATCCTCCTCGTTCACGTCGGCAGGAAATTTAACCTCTATATCGTCGTCGTCGATCAAGAATGGCCGGTCCAGGATTGTTGAACTGTACCTATCGATCATATAGAACTGCCAGAAGACCCTTCGCCTTCGTTGCTTTTCTAAGAGATCAACTTGGCCACCAGAATCCGTATGGAGTCCGAGTTCGATACAAAGCCGCCCGCAAACCCGCACAACGTCCCAGATGGAGGTCCCTTGATGTAGTTCATCAGCAAAGCCACAGCCATATGGACCGAAAGAGGAAATTACCTGTGGGGTGATAGATGCCAAACCTACACACTAGAAGCAAATCTTGCACAGAGTCCACGCCCCTCGTCAAGAATTGGGAGCCAAGATGCTGGAGGGCTGCATGATAATACCCTTCTGGGTGCTGGTGATGAAGTCCATTGCGATACGGGAGCACCGATGCAATAGCACATATCATAAAGGCTCGGAAGAGGTCAAAATCAGGAGCAGCTTCCGTTCCATTGGAGGTCGTGAATAGTCGATGATAGAGTGCCCAGACTTCTCGGCGAAGGAGGAATGGGCTCTGGATATTTGACCAGCTCAAACTGCGATTATGAGAATGGAGAAAACCACTAGAGAGTTGGGCTACTCACTACTTTTCAAATAGTTTTTGCGCTTCAACACTAGATGGCAATGGGCAGGGTGCAACTGAAGCTTCTGCCGCACCCGGTGCATCTGCTAACGTTCGAAGCAGATTAGCATGAGATTTCCTCCAATCAGCATCAGAAAACAGATGTGCGATGAAGCTGTAGGTGGTGTTAGATACTTCAACAACATGACGGCCGCCTCATCTTGACTTACCCAAGACCTGCTCCTCCTCGTGTAACCGGTGAAGAGCCAGCGAAGGACCTGACAGTTTGTGTCTCCTCCGGGCTGAGGATCTCTACTGGATCATCACTGCCGGCAGCATCCGAATCCAGTGCCTGAAGTTTGAGAGAAAGAGTTTGTTCCTTTTTCTCCAGCTCATCGATAAGGCTATAGGGCTGTCAGCGGCATATATCCAGAGAACGTTACCTGGGGTTTGACTTCTTACGCTCTTGTAACCTTTGCGTTGTCGGCCGAAGTCATGATTACACATTCAGTGCCATTGCGAGCACATAGAGAGCATTTGGGCCTGGAATTATCACACTATGAAAAGTCAGACATGGGGGGTCAATAGGAAAGAAACACAGACCTTTGTCTTTTTCTGGGCGCAGGTCTGACACGCTGGAAGTCTTGGCAGACGCGGCACAGTCGCCCGGCTCAAGGCAGGTTGCCTCGCGTTCAGTAAGGATAATGGCATCTAGGATGTCAGTCTAGGACCACATGAGAGAGTTATAGGGAAATGGGATACCCGGGGAGACGGGGAAAAGGCGACAGACATCCAGGATCCTTCGCCTCCACCTTAGACTTGCTGAGTTTACCTCGGGAGTTGGGACGGGTGCTAGTGGCAGTCACGTGCACGATCCCATGCGGAGTCTAACGTAAACTGCCTACCCTAGGCCTATATCTCCACGGCCTTGGGTTATGTTTCCAAGACATAGAACGATGAGATAATAAATAGAACCAACTGATATAGGCATAAAATGGGTCTGAAGACTTCTGTTTATATGTATGTTATCCAGAGACTACGGAACTGTCGTAGTATTGAAGATAATCAATTTTCCTAATTCTCCGAGGCATTGTTTAAGATTCTTGTCTTAATGCTGACCCTACCGGAATACTTACCACGCTAGTTGGATCGAAATAGTGATATCCTGTCTCCCTAGCCAATACCATCGACTTCCTATGGCGTGAGTAACTAGTCCCTCTTATTATACCTTTTCTTGAGCACCATCTTGCGGCGCCGATGTCATCGCTTGAGACGGCTTCTCGGTCAAATGAATTGGCTCATCGGCCTCTTCCTTTCCTTCCAATCCATTATCTTTAATAAGTGTGCATCCAAGCAGGCATACGCCCATCAAGGGCACTTGCATAATGAAGACAGAGTGACTTGCATGCATGTAGGCGTCGTACACTCTCTCCGTGTTTGGTCCGGGTGCCAGATCAGGCGGAAGTGAATATGTGCTATCAGCTAAATATGCATATTCAGCTGGCAAATGAGATCTGAGAGATGCCTGAAGCACGGCTGCAGAAATGGCCAATCCAACTGCACCACCACAGCATCGGAAAAAGTTGCGGTTTGAGATAATAACCGCACGGCGGGACTTGGGTGAATGCGCTTGCATGGCTACCAATGTGGGTTGGAAGATGCAACCTACTCCGATACCGATTACCAACAAAGGTCCAATGATGGCTCCATGGGAGCTAGAGCGGCTGAAAGTCAGACATAGACCAATTCCACTAGAAGAGTTGCCAGGATTAGTTGACCATGGGGTGACGTGTGGTGATTAACGCTTACAGGGTCCACGTAGCAAATCCAAACCAGATAACCTCGCCATATCGGTTGAAGTGAGATATGTATAGACCCGCAAGTGTAGAAGTGACGGATTGAAGAATGAACGACGACGTAGACACCGCTGCAGCCTCGAGTACCTCAAACTGTCGGGCGTTGAGCAGATATAACGGGAGGTAGTAAATGGACGACTGATACACGGCTCCAAAAAGGAACGATTGGATCAGCATGGTTACAACCGCCCTGTTCGCAAAAATGGTGACTGAACGAAGTTAATGTCCCCCCTCGATACCCAACTGTTACAGACAACGTACCAGGCATCACCGGCAACCTTGAAACTTTCCATTCGACAATTACGAATAGAAAGCAGGATACGGAACTAATGGCAAGCATGCTAATCACCATTGGAGAGTTCCAGTCATAGTAGGAGCCACCTTTAAAAGTTTAGTGTTGGCCCGTTTCGTAGCTTGGGAAAGGCTCCAAAGGCATACCTCCAGATATGGGAATCAGCAAGAAAATGATACCCAACGAGATAGTGAAGCAGCCCAAATAGTCGACTCTTCTTACGCTCTCTTTGAAGGTCGCTGTAGGTGGTTTATTCGGCAGAAACAAGTACGCAACCACGCCCGCGACGGCTCCCAACGGAGCAAGCATATAGAAGAAACCACGCCAAGTCGCACGTTTGACGAACGCAGCTGCAATAAACGGACCTAACAGGTTCCCCAGCCCAACCATGGTGCCAAAAATTCCTTGATACTTGCCTCGATTCTCCAGTGTGACGACGTCACTGACGATGATCATGGCCACGTTTGTGATGCCACCACTTCCAATGCCTGCAATGCCACGAAACACGTACAGCATGGCGGGGTCCTGCGCCAGTCCACAAAGCAGGTCTGCGAGGGACAAGAAGCAGACAGCTCCGAGAAAGACAGCTTTGCGACCGAAGATGTCGGACAAGCGTCCGTAGAGCATCTGGAAGGTTGTGTTGGCGATCAATGAGGTTGTGCCCGCCCAAGAAATGGTGGCGGTTGCCTTGAGATCTTCTGCAATCGTGGGCAAGGTGATGCTGATGCCATTTTGATCGATGAAGCAAATGAGGAGAGAAAAAGAGAGGATGGCGAGACAGAAGACGAGCTGTGATTGGGGCAGTATGTTGGATTGATCGTGAAGAGCGCGTTCAGCGTTCAACACTTGGGTGTTGTGATCGTTATGAGTCATATTTCCGCAGATGGGTCAGAACAATGGCAGTATCGAAGCGCTGTTCTCAAGATAGGAGTTGGAAGGTAGATCCAAGGTGAGTTACAATAGACCATGTCCAGGGCTTGAAGGTTCACGATAGCTCAGGCCCAGGATTGTAAAGCGAACAAGGGCAACCCCGACAGCGTTGGATGACAAATAGATGAAAATTTGAACATCCTGTCAAGCCAGAGAGAATCCTCGGTAGCTTTTCCTCCGTGATCGTCGTTCCCTGCCAAGGGGGACCCGCTTTCGGCCGGTCTCGGTACCGGTGTCGCCGTGTCGGTGAAAGAACTCCGGCCTATCGGATATTGCCCGGGGTGGCCTCAAATCTGTGAGTTGCTATTCGAAGTTCAATCTAGATTAGTGTGGGCTTCAAGTAGTAAATACTATCCTCCTAGGGCTTCTCCCTTGTTGTAGTCGATGCATCGGAAGAAGTGTCTTGGCTAAACATAAAGCTCTCTTAGTGCTCTATGAAGTCCCGTTGATGAATAGTAAATTTAATAGCTATGTTGGAATCTTCGATGTAGTCTCCCGTATAGTGCATTTTCCAAGTCTTGCCTCAAGACGGGATCCTCTTTTGTCCGTATGAGATCTACCGCCGTCCATCCGATCTCGTTCTGCGCATTAACCTCCGCCCCCTCGATTAGAAGTCGACGCACGAAGTCCGCCTTGCCTAAGTGTACAGCAAGCATCAATGGAGTCAAGCCATTGTGGTCTTGGATCTCCAAGTCGGCTCCACCTGTGCTTAGAGTATAAATCGCCTCGTCATCTGCCTTGTCACTGTTCACCGCGTGATGAACAGCAGTATACCCTTTGTTGTCCACCAAGTCTACATCATTCGCTACCCGCGTCATCAACGTGAGACCGTCGTCGAATCCTAGCCGCGCAGCGTGATGCAGTGCTGTCAAGCCGTTTGGATCTTTGCTCTCACACGAGGCACCGTGGCGAAGTAGAGTCTGCACCATTGACTTGTTCTTCTGCAACGTTGCGAGAATGAGTGCTCCATTGCCCTTGGCGTCCTTTGTGTCGAGTCGTTTCTGGTCAGCACTACGAGACGCAAGTATATCCACGACATCCTCCAAGCCTCTGAGCACTGCATAATGCAGAGGCGTAGAACCAGCTTTGTCCGTGAAAATGATGTCTGCTCCGTTGTCAAGGAGAAAAGTCACCTCTCGCAGACGTCCATTGTAACAAGCCCGGTGTAGGGGTGTCATTCCCTTCTTGTCCGCATTGTTAATGTCAGCTCCATGCTCACGAAGCAGCCAAGCTATGGAGAATTCGCCTTGTTCCAACGCCAACGTGAGGGCACTGGGAGCTTTGAGGGAATGGAAATCCACCATTGCCCCATTAGCGACCAACAGCCACACGAGGTCTTTGTTTCGGTGTTTGATCGCATAAAGAAGAGGTGACCAACCGTCGCTGTCCATCTCATTTGGTCGAGCACCTCTTTTGAGGAGCTCCCAGACCAGGTCTTGGTTGTCGTCCTTGGCTGCCTGAGTCAGTGGAGTCCATCCGTCGTCGTTTTTTTCGTTGAGATCTGCTCCGTGCTCGATGAGCACCTGAACTATGGAGGATTGGTTGTAGTAAAAGGCCCATCGGAGGGGTGATTTACCCTCTTTCGGGTCTTTCAGATTGACGTTTGCTGGACTTTGATCTCTCTCCAGCATCCGTTTAAGCTCTGGGATACTTCCAGTGCGCACAGCATGTATCAGAGGTAGCCAGCCGTCAGTCGTCGGACGATTCAAGTCCACGCCTCTTTGAAGGAGGATATCGATCAAGTATCGAACGTGGTCCTCCACAGCATCTCTCAGCGGAGTCCATCCTTCCGATGAGGATGGGTTGCTGTTGGTGTTCTTGTCTAGCTTGTGGATCATCTCGTGTCCGTGGTAAAAGACTTCTCGCAGTGACGTCCAACCTGGCGTAACTTCGGCATTCACATCCTGCTGACTCGTGATGAACAAGTCTGCAACCGATGTAGGCCCGTAACGGATGGCTGACGATAGAGGAGTGAGGCCTTTGAAACCTGGAATGTCTAATCGTGCACCTCCCTTGACTAAGAGTTGTACCATTCTTAGGTCACTCGTTGTTGATCCCATAAGAGCCTTATGGAGAGGGGTGTCACCACTTCCATCACGAATGTTTGGATCAGCAGAGTTCCGTATGAGGAAGCTCAGTAGCTGGCGTCTGCCATATCTAACGGCCCAGTGAAGAGCAGTCTGGCCATCTGAGCACTGTGCATTCAGGTCAAGTCCAGTCTGAACTAGACGCTTGGCCCAAGTTCGTAGGTCAAAATACACAGCGGCGTGCAAGCCAGTCATGCCCTCAAACTTATGGTCCTTGGTCTCAGTGATGGCCTCAAAAGCACCTGTCAACTTGCTACTGTCGGTCAGGAACATCTTGATGAGTTTCCGCGTCTCCGTGTCTGCTGTCTGGAAACCATGGTTAAGATGTTCGAACCAATGCTTTGCGGCGTATGAGAGCAGTGGAGTGGCATCACTCCCGGGGCTATCAACCAAGAAAGACGCCAGACATGTTTTAGCCATTTCCACATCCGCGTTCTCTGAGACGATATCGGGTCTCTGTAAGTATGTTTGGACCGACTCGTGGACAAGTCGAAGAGTTCTGTTTTCCGAATCCTCTACAACCAGACCAGCACAAACAGATATTAAGGAATCTTTAGGAGGGCGGTGGTCCTGATAACGAGAACCTCTGCTTTTCTGGATTGCGAAACTGTCTCGTATTTGATCAATGGTCAGGCCAACTTTTGCGTGCATGACCCAAGTAAGAACGTGTTTAGCGAGGTCACTTTCGAAGCCCTTCTCCCTTTTAATGATTTGACGGATCGATACCTCAAATGCACGGGCAGAACTGGCAGGCAGTCGAAAGAGGGCATCTTTAACATCGGCTAGCGTGCCTTGTTTGCTCAGGTTGTCCAGATGCAACCTGGCCAGAAGAAACCTACACCCTGTTAGTATGGTGTATGAGTTGTAGGTATAGACACAAGACTCGCATTCCACTCGCCAAGGTTAAGGTCGTGACTTTGCTCGTTACAACATCTAGATGCTTGGGATTCACCAGCACCCGACGGAGATCAACACCATTCTCGACACGGCTTTTGACGTAAGTCCTGATATCTGACTCGTGTAGAGAGATATTAAGTTTCTGAGTGATTCCGAGATCGTTGGCAAGAGAGTCGTTTCTCGAAGTAAAGAGCACTCTGACGTTAGATGGTAGCTTCTTGAGGGCTTCTTGCACGCTTTGTCGTGTTCTTTCGTCGTGACCGTTGGTGCAGTTGTCCAAAGCGTCGATGACCAGATACACCGTCTTGAATGTGGAGGCTTGAGCTTTGAAGAGGTCGAAATACTCGAAGGGGAGGATTGGGGCTGATCCTCGAAGAGCCGTGTTGAATTTGGATTTCAGTTCCTCTGCGATGCCTTTGGGGCCTTGATGTTGTAAGAGTTGCTCCAATAGGCTTGACCAAATTCGTGCGACTGTGGGCGAGTGTTCGTCTCCTTCATGGAAGTAGAAATAGACACAGGCAACATCACTCAGGTCTTGGACTTCTCTTTTCAGTGAGTCTATGATAACAGACCTGGGGAATAATGTCAGTATAAAATTGTTTCCTGCCAATAATGGAGATGTCTTACACAAGAACTGTCTTGCCGGATCCTACTTTAGAAATAGTTAGTGCAAGATTGGATACAACATCTCAAATGACCCTCACAAATTCCATGCATTGAAAGGCAGCTAGCAGGGCTTGATGCATCTTTCCATCTTTGTACTTCATCCGTAGCCAGCACCCACCTGCCTGTTCCAGGGGTCACTTGGCTAAGAATCTCGAGATGGTGCCGACGACAGTCTATGGGGGAATGATCTGGCTGATGTTGGAGCCAGCCGATTATGACAGCCTCTTGGACATCATGTTAGTAGTGCTATTCCGAATACTCAGAATGATAGGAATAAGCCACCTGTTGGTTCAGCTGCACCGTCTCCGGCCGCATTGAGTGCTTGAGCCAAGTGCCATATTGACGGGATACCGGGTACGTTGACTGTTGAGACTGATTAGTAACTGAGTCTGAGACAACTGCAGGCTCGGACTCACCGTTGTACTGACGATGATCACTGCGATCGTTGTATTGCACGCCGCTTCCTGTGGCTACATTCTGGTCTCCGTCTCCATGGGTGAAATATTGACTGCCAGATGCCCTGTTCTCGGCCGTGATGTTTGGTCTTGCTGTGCCCGGGCCTGGCAAAGCCATCTTGTGACCGTGTCGCAGAGAACTGGGTTGCTGCTATTGAAGAGGGTCGATCCCTGGCCACATCCTGTTACTTGAGCTCTGAAGCCGGAGACTGGTGGCGACACCAGCAGGCAAAATAAGCCTCATTACCATCACCAGGCTCCGCCTTGCGCAAGGAGCCAAGGTCGCCTGAAAAAGTGGCAGTTTCTTGTGGAGCAATGTGACCGGTCATACGACAGGCATAATAGCCGCAGAATATTGGGCACAGTCAGCCCAAGAGCAGGGATGTCCACGCCCTGAAACAAACTATTGGCTAGACATGCATGAGCTGAACCACCTTGACTGACGGCCTTGTATTTTCTTAACAGGCGGTCTCCGCAGCCTTCTGGACACCTGGCTGTGGTCAAAAACCATGGACTCGGGCAATGCCTTTAGGCCACAGTCTAAACTTATGTTAATTATAAAGATATTAGACTGCATTGTAGAAGAGCCTTTGAATGTTCTTATAGTAATCTTATCACAATCTCATCCTGATATTGATGGTTGGGTTTAGGATCATGGTCACGATATGAGCCGTTCTGGCGATTTTTGGCCCCCGCGAGGTACATCTGTATGTACCTACATAAGCTGATAAGCCGATGGAGTCACGCCTCGTCGTCTCCATCTTTTTTTTCTCGTCAGAATAATCCCGCTACCGAACACACGTAGCGCGTCGACGGCGCATCTATCAGCCGTGACAGTTGAACATTTGCATCGCACACTCCCACTCGCGACGGTTCTAACGATGCCGCTCATAAACCGCGCCAACAAGACAGCCCGGAAACGAGCTGCGGCCAAGGCAAATTCTGCAAAGTCCAATTCTGCCAAGTCCAAGCAACCCGCCACTCCAAAGGCAACGGCAGCGCCCATGTTTGTCTTGCAGAATAATACTTCACAGGATGGACAGACCAGTCAAGATTATACAACTGAGGAGGATGAGGATCATTGGGAAGACGACGACATCGTCCCTTCAGACAGTGCTTCAGCGGTTCAAGATGGTAGACCATTGCCACAAGCATCGGCTACCGAACAAGACCAGCCCGGACCTAGCAAGAAGCCGGCCCAGAAACCAACAGCGAGGCAGCATACCTTCTACGGCCAGCCTTTGGTCATAAACGACGGGTATAACCCCAACGATCCCTATCAGCCGCCACACGGACCAACCGGAGCCGGCCCTGCCAGACCAAATCCCACGATCCCCAGGCCACAGTATCCTGTTCATAATGTCAATTATCCAGCAGGCCCAGATATGAGACCTAGGGGACATTTTGGGCCAGAAGGAACGATGCCAATGCCCCAGCCGCATCAGCCCTATCAACCAATGCCGTATCAACAACATGACCCCAACTGGAATTACTACCAACAACCGCATGGCTCATATTACAACGCCAATCCCTTCTCTGCACCTCTGCCAGCACACCTTAATCCTTATGGTCTTGCTCCTCCTCCCCCTCCCCCTTCGTCTTCTCCACCTGCCCGGCCACAATCCCCGAGGGAAGACCCCGAAAGGATCCGCCTAGAGGCCGAGATTGCTGCCTTCAAGGCCATGGAGGAGAAGGCAAAGGCTCAGGAGAAGCAGAGAGAGGTCGAGGCGCAGATTCGTAAGGATGCCGAGGAGGCCTTCCACCGTCGAATGGAAGAGATGAGAAGAGCTCAAGAAGAGGCTAAGAGGGAGATTGAAAAGGCTAAGCTCGAGGCGGAGAGAACTGCCCGACAGAGACTAGAAGCTGAACGTAAGGCCGAAGAGGAAAGGGCACGAATGCACGTCGAGGCTATGGCAGCGGCCGAGGAGAAGGCTCGGGTTAAGTTCGAGGCCGCCGCTAAGGCTGCTGAAGAGAAACGGAAGGCCGAAGCTGAGGCTCGCTTCAAGATTGAGGAAGAGGCGAGGCTCAAGTTTGAGGCTGCAGCGAGAGCCGCCGAGGAGTGCAGGAGGGCCGACGCCGACGCGCGGGAGAAGGCTGAGAAGGAAGCACGAGAAACCAAGAAAAGGCAGGCCGAGGAGCTTGAGAAACTGGCCAAGGAGACCATGCTCAAGAGCATAGACGAGGTTGTGGCACTTGCAAGGGATCAACTGATGCGGGACATGGGTGTAGACAAGCGGATGATCCGGGCAACGAAAACAGAACGGGAATGGGTTCTCGAGAGGCGTGGTGAGATGGAGGTTGAACAAAGCGAAGCGCAGGGCAAAGAGTCGATTGACCAAAGTATCTCAGGAACTCTCAAGGCGCATCTACAGCCACAGCGCACGGAGAGCACCTCGCCTTCACAAGATCAAGAGCAAAGCACGCGGCCATTGGAGACTAGCACCTCATGGACACAACCCCCACTCAGCGTCCCCGATCCACCGGGGATATCTTCAGACAGCGATGAAGAGGGGACCATCGGAAGAAACAGCAGTCGCCATTTTGAGGAGTCAGATTCGTATGCGGATGATGGCTCTGAACGACCACATAGACAACACCGCTTGAGTCGGGAGATGGGAGATATCGAGGGAGATCGCCACGAATATCAGCGAGGTCGTCCTGAGAGGCTGGACGCCCTGGTTGACCGCGTAGCTGATGCGGTTATCAACCGACTCATGGAACCCCCTTACCTTGACCTTCTGATGCGCAAACATCCATACAGCGGGTGGTATCACCAGCAGCCTCCGCCAGCAATGAGAGGTTCATACGGTCCGATGCCATATCGGTATTCATCAGAGAGGGACCTGCGGTCGGAGCAGGCTTCGTATTCTATTCCTGAGGAGAGACCTCAAGTTGAGTCTCCAAGACGATTTTATCGGCCCCCGAAGCCAGACCATCTACGGGGACGGTATATCCGACGCTTCAACAGCCCGCCATTCTTGGGCGTGCGCGGAGATGAGGGATCACATGCGGGAGAAGAACTGGATCAACAACCAGAGTCCAATCCCTGGTTAGGATTCAATTGGTCTGTCCCTGAGGTTAACGTACACGCGGCCCACGCAGACTCTGTAGTCGACAGTGCGACATCGGAGTCTCCTAGTCAAAGGAACAGCTATACGGCGACCGACCACAATGAATCGGCAACGAAGCTGAGTTCCGAGATTTCGACGGAAAGAGGGAAGAAGGAATCTTCAGTCGTCGACAGTGTTGCACCAACCACGATGTCAACTGAACAACAAGCCAAGGAGCCGGACAAGGCGACATTGAATATTGAACCAAAGCCACCAAACCCCAAGGAAAATGTCTTTAGCAATCCACTTGCTTTTACTCTTAGGAAGCGAGCACAGTCGCTACCACGAAGGTTACCAGTTAAACCAAGAACAGACGATACACGAGTCTGGTAGGTGTTATATAGGTATAATAGGTTAATATCGGTACACGATTAATGGTCATAAAACACGATACTCCCGTTATTTAGACGGCTCACAAGGGTTAATGAAAGGTTGAGTTTATGAAAAGATCGTGAAAGATTATACGAATAGCTATGTCCCAGTTTGGTGCTGCGGGACATGTCAGTTCTGAACAAAGTTGAACGTGCCACCAGTAAACGTCCCGTTGATCTGGGTGGCCGTATGACTTGCAATGTTTTGGTTTCCAACTCCAGTATGAACATACTGCTTCCCGGGCCCCGTGTTATTCAAGACGACGGGTCCCTCCATTTCGACTCCTCGTCCTGCTTGTACCTCGGCGGTCAACTTCTCCATCTGCTCCCTCGTGGCTGCCTTCACAGCATGATTGAACGTAAGAACCTGGAGATCTCCGACTAATCCTTCCATCAACCGTTCCACCTTTTCAGCCTTTGGGATAGTTTTCAAAGCTCTGAGATATCTCTCTGTGCGTGAGGCTCCAGCCGGCGGGATGACAGCTTGGAAGATACGGTGAAGGGCTGTGGCCCGATCTTTGCATGCTTCGAGAACTGCCTTGGCTGCAGAATAAGATTCCTTGGACTCTGTATCCTCTTGTAGTCCGGCTTTTGCTGTTGCGAGGCTCTCTTGGATGAGTGGAAGCCGAGCGGCGACGTCGCGGAACGATGGTGGCAGCCCGGAGGCGTCCAGGGCAGCGTCGTATAGCTTGATGGAGGCGTCGACGATGGAGATTATGGCAGAGATGAGACCTATGACTTCGGCGCCCGACATTGTGGTGTCTCACGGGGAATCAACTCAAGTGCCATCAGCGGGATGAAGACCATGCAGCGTTGAAGCCGGCACGCTCAAAACAGGACAAGACTAGAATCCTGTGAGGCTGTGACGGTAGCAACAAGGCGCAGCCAACTGAGGGGGTCTGTTCTGACGCTATGGGCCTGTTGTGTGCCTCGGCGGCTGTGGTGTGGTGTATCGTCCTATCATTGCGGAGTCCATATGCAGTGGGCTTGGTCGTGCAGTAACAATTGATGACGCACAAGTCTTCTAGCCCAATTATTGGGCATGCTCTGAACGGCTGAACTCTCGATCCACAATAGGATGGGTCGCTCATGTGGCCGTGCCCTACAACCACTGCATCCAAGAAGGTCTCACTTAATTCGTTGTGGATGGGACATGGCTTTGCTGAAAACAATAGCTTGTGCTTCATGTCCGGCAGTTGTTTTCTCTGTCAATCTTTCGGGTACCCCAGCCTACAGTCAAACTCTTCCCCTCTCTGCTGGCAAGTCTGTGCAAACAGCCTCTATAACTTCCATCTCTCTTGATTGACGAGACTATTGAATAAACGTCGCCATCACAATGCCGGCCGCTGAAACAACCAAGCCTCAAGTCCTCAGGGCTCTCAGCACGGCAATCTTTATCCTTGGCCAAGCTGTCGATTCATGCGGCGACATTGACGATGGCGGGGATATACCCAAGGCCTTCTCTGTCGTTGCAAAACATCTTCCAGTGATTATCGAAGTATTCAGCTCAGTGCAAAAGCATTTAAAATGCATCCCCGAAGAGACCGAACAAGTCAAGGAACTTTATCCAGTCATTAAGCAGGTGGCTGATGAGAGCGGGGACCAAATCAGGTATCTTGAGGACCTTTTCGACGCGGTCACACGAGACGATGAGAGCAAGAGCAGGATAGAACGATACAGAGCAGCTGTGCAAAATGGCGGCGGAAAGAGGGTCGAGAAGGTCATGGTTGACTTGCTGGTTAGTGCTAGTCTGGTGGCAATTGACCCCCTCGTTAGCGAGGAGCAAGTCAAGATTTTGCAGGAAGCTTTGGATGAGGTGAAGAAACTTCCGGCATCGTTAGAAGAGGAACAGAAAGGGAGCGTTATAATGAACAATAACGGTGCTGGAAGTCAGTTTTACCACGGCGGGACGGGACACCAGAATCACTGCTCGGGAGGTTTCCAGGTGAACGGGGATAATCATAATGCGAAGTATATGTATACGGCAAAGCCTACAGATGATTAGGGTTAGTTTAGAAAATAGTTGAATATAGTTGAATATAGTATACGCGAATAATCAGTGAAGCGATGACGAGGAAAGTGCACGTGGACTCCAGGGTCCTCCGGGGCGAGTCCGATGACTCTGGCCGGAAATCGGATAGCTCTCCACGCCTCCAACCAGGCGGAACCGTGGCTCCGGGTTCGGTGTGCTAACTAACAGAGTCCAACTAAACCCTCAGGCCTTCGGTGTGGGCCACGAGTCATGAGAACAAGTCAAATGGCTGGGGAATCCGGGCTTACGAAACCCCATGGGGCTAGCTCTGGGGACTCCACGGAAACACCCTGGCCGGAGCAAGTCCGAAGGCTGGGGACTGGGGTCTGGGAATTGAGTCGAGATCTGTTCAACCGAGGATTTAATATCAGATGAGAATCGTAGGCTCTGTGATATCGCATCGGCTCTCGCTACTCGAATCCGAGGCAGAGGCATCTCTTAGGTACCTATTTTTGTTCACAATGGAGAAAGGCGCAGACAAGACACTCGACCACGAAAAGGTCGACGACAAGTTCGTTGAGCATGCGCCAAACCCGTATCTGGGCTTGTCATCTGAGGATGCCGACTTTATGCGCCAGTACGAAGGCAAGGCCGGCAAGAAGGTTGTCCGAAAGGTATGCATAACTATCATCACTTGGCAATGGTCAGTTGCTGACGACATCCGGCTCGCAGATCGACTTTCGCTTGATCCCTGTCATGGCCGTTCTGTACCTGCTTGCGCATATCGACCGAGGCAACATTGGCAATGCAAAGATTGAGGGCATGGACAAAGATCTTGGCCTGACTGGCAACCAGTACAACATTGCAAGCACCATCTTTTTCGTGCCCTACATCATTTTCGGTAGGCATCTTGGTAACACTTGAAGTTCTTGGAGTTGACCATACGTAGAGATCCCATCCAATATCGTCCTGAAAAAGGTCCGACCCAGTATCTGGCTGTCGTTTCTCATGATTGCTTGGGGCATTGTCATGACCTGCATGGGCGTGGTCAAGAACTTCAAGGGCCTGGTGGCCTGTCGAGTTGTTCTGGGTGTATTCGAGGTAAGCAAAGACGAGGCTGATTTGTTCCCCGGGGATGATGCTCACGAATATTCTAGGCCGGTTTCTTCCCTGGAGCAGTATATATCGTTTCGTCATGGTATCCCCGGCACGAACTTCAGCAACGCCTCGCCATCTTCTATACCGCCTCAGCTTTCTCGGGTGCTCTCAGCGGGCTTCTCGCTTTTGGAATTGCTCAGATGGATGGAGCTCGAGGCATTGTCGGTTGGCGTTGGATCTTCCTGCTCGAAGGGGCTGTCACCGTCGCGGCGGGCTTTATGATGCCCTTGTTGATCATCGATACCCCCGAGCAGGCTAAGTGGCTATCGGATGATGAGAAGCGCTTTATTGACTTGCGTCTTCGATTGTCCGGCGTTCGAACCAACACCGACGAAGGCGACAAGTTCTCGTGGAAGCTACTGTTGCGCACCATGGTTGACTGGAAAATTCTCCTTGGAATCCTCCTTGCCTGGGTAAACTCAGTCCCCAACGCTGCCTTCAAGTTTACGATGCCACAGATCATCAATCAGCTTGGCTTCTCCACCGCACAGTCGCAACTTTTGACAATGCCCCCTTATGTCTGCGGAGGCATCTCAGCGTGGCTGTCTGGAAAATTCTCAGATCGCTATTCTTGGCGTATGCCCTTCATTGTTGGGCCAATGTCTGTCCTTCTGGTCGCTCTGGCTGTGCTCTTTAAATACTCGGAAAACGTGGCGGACAATGTCCCAGCCATGTATATCGGTGTGGTACTAGCTCAGATCGGCATTTATCCTCTTCTTCCGGGTATTAGTGCATGGACTGGCAACAACCTCGCGCCTTCGTGGAAGAGGTCAATCGGTCTTGCTTGGCTCCTGGCCGCCGGCAATCTCGGTAGTAAGTTGCACATCTCCCGCTCTATGAGGCCGATACTAATGTGACCTGTTAGGCATCATCGGAACAAACATTTTCTTGGACAGAGAGGGCCCTCAGTATCCCACAGGATATGGTACCTCTCTTGGGATTATTTGTCTCGGCGTGTCTTGCGCCCTGGTTATGGAGTTTATCCTCTGGAGACTCAACAAGGCCAAGGCCCAGCTTTCGGAGATTGAAATACGCCAAAAATACTCGCAGGAACAGCTTGACTCGATGGGAGAGAGAAGCCCACTGTATAAGTATACCCTGTAAATAGTCGGTCTAGAAAACATGCTCAAGCTCGGATCCAGCCATGAACTGGGAGCAGATGGTAGCTAGCACTGAGATAGCCAAGTAAAATTGTCAGGGGTGTCGAAGGAATACAACCTGACTCCCAACCTACATGTCAACCATCTCGGTGTCGATCGAACCTAACAAGCATGGCTATGGCTTTATCCGCAGGCTCCTAGAAGCTTAACGAAGAGTGGCGTTATTATCTTTGAGTAGGTATGCTCGGGAAAGATCAAGTAATGCAAGAGGCTCCATGATTATCACAGCCCAGAATGACACGGGCTTTGTTTTGTTCACGGCGGTACCAAGAGAGGTTGACTACGAGACACAAGGTGCCACATCGACTTGCACTTGAAGATCCAAACCTCTATAAGGTGAGATGTTAATAAGGATTGCAGTTCGACTAAACCCACGAGCTGTAGTTGGCGGATTAAGAGCTAATTAAATGAAGAGATTTATTGACATTGGCTCCACGCTTAGAAAAAGGCGAGGGCATTTGGAGGACTTGCGACAGCTCCGGGAACCTAAGGCTTCATGGTTAGTTTCGCACATCGCCCGACAATCTCTTAAAACTCACATTCATTGGTGAGCTGGATAGGAAAAAAGTATATCGACCCAGCAAGCTACACATTTTAGCTAGTTCTTCTAGGTAGAATAGTTCTCCAATGGGCATGCCCCAGCCGGCCAAGAGCCACTCGTGGAGATGCCACTCAGTATCCTTGCACGGCCAAACTTCAAGTGAACGCGAGTCGCCGCAGATAGCAGCAATTTGGTTGTCCCAAAGGAAGCGCAGCAGTTCTTTGGATGGTTTGAGGCCGATGTTGTCTGGCTTCTGTGTCTTGTAAAGTTGATCCAGATGTTCTCGTTTCTCCTGGCTCATACTTTCATACTACTCCAGGTATCCGGATCGAATGACAACAATGTCTCCGGGCCGGAAAATGGCAAGGTCCATGTTTTGGGACTTGAGGGCTTCGACAAGTTGCTCAAAGGGAATCTCGTGAGATGACATGGCGTCAACTTCTATCCCTTGCTTTTGGGCCCAGGCGTACCAGTCAATAAAGACAGCTCGACCGGTAATGCCTTTGGCTGAAACATCTGGAGTACATGGGGTTAGAACTAAAAGACTTGTAGATCTTGATACTAAACACCTACGATGAATGCTGTTTGGCTGGTCTGACGCAGCAAAGTCTTCGGCCTTGCGACCCATGTAGTACAACTATGTCTAGGTCAGCATTGGTCGCGCTGATGAGTCGGATGCAATACTCACCGCTTCATCTTGGTAGGCATAGTGCCTAAAACCATCCCATTGCGAGCTGCATTGAGAATTGAAAGTCCACTAAGATTAAACGTTTTCAGCTTGGAGTTCAGTTGTCTCAAGTGTGTATCTGTACCTCGTCGTCATGTGCGTGCTTCAACGGAGCCTTGTTAATCAAGCGCAAGTCCAGAGTCTTGCGAGCAAACTTTGGATAGGAGGCTCCAGTCATAGACCAACTATTGATTCATGAAATCAGCACGCATCCCCTCTTAATGGTCTCACCCTTTACGTCCACTTACTTGAGGGATATCCTTGATCCTGTTTTGATATTGTCCTTGGCCGCTTGGCTAACTACTTCGTCAGTGAGGAAATTCAGGGTCCCGAGCTGGTCATCAGGACCCCAGAGACCCCACGCGTTGCCATGTGGACCATTTTTGTCCAGGGGGAGGCAGTCAAAGTTGGGGTGGTGAGAAGTCATCTGCAGTTCGAGAGATTTCTTAGCCAGAGGCGTCTGTAGCCATGCCATCAGCAGCTTGTCCCGATATGTGTCTCCTCGACTAGTATGTGAAATCAATCTCGTTCCCGAGCTGCCGTTATTGAACCCTCTGGAGACAAGCGGGGTCTCGGCGTGGGACCGGACATGCCCATTGGTGCGGAGAAGCTATGTCGGGCAGAGTCCGATTACGGCCTTTGTTGTCGGATTTTTTCCGATGCTAACCCCGCCGGTTCCCTGCCTCTCTATTGTGATGACATACTCCAGGGCTATGGTTGAAAAACACGAGACTTGAAGAGAGGCCCTTATGCTACAGCATGGCAAACGTAAATTAATTTATGGGCTAAAGTGGGTAAGACTGTACATCCTCTAATAATTGGCTTTTCTTAAACTCAACCTCTTAGTGGTCGAGTTCATGGTCCTGGCTTCGAAGCAACTTATCCTTGCGGTTTGTATCCCCGCGGCACTGCTATCTTGAAAGTTGCATTCTATCAGAACAGAGCTTCAGTAGGTATATCGGCGACTTTAGTCTTGAAATTACTACAAACTAACTAATTAGATAACTAATAAACAGCTAAATCAGTTCCCCAAAAACTCTTTTCCCTCTATATTGTCTCCTAAAATGACCAAGCCGGACCAAAAAATCAACTCTGGACTCATACCAACCACGTTGCTGCCAACCGCGTAACTTCAGTTTCACAGTCCTCTTCCCACTCTAGGATTTTATCACGGCAGTCTCATCAAAGGGAGCATTGGTCAGCTTGCTTTGGTCTTGATATCTCCCAGCGAGTAGCCAGTTGGTGATCTTTGGATGTGGGAGACTTGCCAGAAGCCCACTCCTGCGAACACCGTTGGCGTCCACATACTCCAGCTTGGCTCCTCTCCTGACCAGTAACTTGACAGTATCTAGCTTCCCACAAGTGATGGCGCACATAAGAGGTGTGCCGAAGGCTGACTTATCACCCTCGATGTCCGCCTGAAGTCCGAGCAATAGCTCTACAGTCCGCGTTCGATTCGAGGCAGCTGCTTCGCAAAGTGGACTTTCCCTTCTCCAATCGTCTAGGTCAATCAGCGCCTGCGCTTCAGTGCGAGGTAGAGACAGGTAAATTCGCTTCAAGAAGCCAGGTTCACTCTGGATAGCGGCTGCTATGAGTGGATTGTAGAACTTCCGAAAAGTTGGCTCACGTCTCAGAGCCACCAAGCCTGACTGCATGACATAGTCTCTGAGCTTGGGACTCCTGAGGGCGAAACTAAGCCCACAATCACCGCCCCGATCGTAATGGTATGGGTCAACACCCCGCGAGATGAGGTATTGGAATGTTTCGAGCGAGGACGCTCCATTGATTGCGAGTGAGACCAGATTTTCTCCTCCTAGATTCATGTAATCTAGGGAAAAACACTTGCTGATGCCAGAAGCTCGACTATCTCAAGGTTCCCATTGTAAATTGCCCAGGACATTGCGGTGTTTGTCCAGCAGTTTCTAGCGTCCACCGCGGCACCATAAGCCAGAAGATCCCTCACAATGTCTGGGTGATTCGCCTCCGCTGCAAGCATGAGCGGAGTATTGTGGTTCTCATCCAGAGAGTCCATATCGGCACCGTGGCGGATGAGTAGATGGAGGGCCTTGGCATTTCCGTTGCGGGCCGTATAATGAAGTGGTGTCTCTCGTATGCCATTGTCATACTTAGTTAACTGATTGACCAAGATGGATATTAAGGCCTCATCAGAGATCTTTCGGCGGTCGCCGTCCAAGTGTGGGTTCAAGATGCTCCTAAATACCTAGTTAGAAGGCGAATTTAAAATGCATCCCGTGCTCACCGATAAATGTCAATGTTATGTTCGATATGATTGAGAATTTCTTCCAAGACCTCAACCTTGTCCCTGGTCACCGCAATCGAGATGGGACTAATGAGTTGAGGGTACCAACAAAGCCCGTGCCGGAGAGAGGCTGAGAGCACTTGGCTCAAGCACTTTGTGGACGATAGATAAGCCGCGGCGTTTTGAGTGAGTTCGAGGTACGTGTTGTGAGTACACAATACACCAAGCGGGCTCGCCCCCTGCTCTATGAGCCATCCGATGATGTGTTCTTGTTGAGCTCGGATTGCCGCAAATAGTGGTGTGCACGTGTGGCAACTAGGCAAGGGATGGTCGATGGAGCAACCTTGACTGACGGCAAACTTGCAACTCTGTATATCCCCATTCAAGATAGCCTTTTCAAAGTAGCGTCCTCGAATCCTCTCCAGCCTCCTCCTGGTTGAGAGACTACCGGCTGATTTATTGGTACCCTCAGCCCGATGAAGAGAGCAGCTGGCCTCCAGCAGCAACTCGGCGACTTCTCTGTGCCCATTGTCGAGGGCATAATCTATAGGTAGCTTTCCGTCATTGTCCCAGCTGGTGGGTTCTGCTCCGCGGCCCAGTAGCATCCTACATCGTGCGAGATGTCCGAGGAATGAAGTTATATGAAGCGGCGTACGTCCAGAGTCTGTAACAATATTGACATCTTGGGTTATACCCTGGTCGACAAGGTGGATGACCATGCTGTCTTGATCAGCAGCGGCTATGTGCAACAGACTCACTCCTTCATCATTCAACATTTGATCAGCATGTCCATCTGTCATGATATGGAATGTGGCTCTGACAGTCGCCTGCCACTGCCACGGGGCTGCCGCCGATTCCAACAGCCACCTAAGCATCGGGATGTTGCCTCTCTTAACAGCGTGCTCTGCAACGCCCCAACCGTGCCCATCCTTGCAGAAAATATCATGACCAAGGTTAGCAAGACATTTTACCACTCCCAGCTCCCCCTTATAGGCTGCAATGAGAATCGCGGCTGGAATTCTGTTGCTTGTTTTGGGGCTGACCCCCTTTTCACAGAGAGCACTGATCACCTCCTCCTTATCTGGGCTTGATCCTCTCACTACCAGGTCAATAGGGGTATAGCCCTCCAGGTCGGGGTCATTCAAATGGATAGGAACCACGGATTCCAAAATCGCCTCGAAAGTGGTGATATTCGCACTTGAACAAGCTGTCTCGAAGGGGGAGGTAGGAGGATAATCCGGACCATCTCCAGGTCCACGTCGATATATATCTAGGCCGTTTTTGAGTAGTATCGAAACAAGTCGTGATGCATTGTGGGAAATGGCCCTCTTGAGGAATTCGTGACTGCCGTGAATGTCATCTAGGCGCCGCTGGAGAGTGGAATTTTGCATAATGCTGACCACCAAAGATGAGAGTGAATGTGAGCAAAAATGCTCGTCCTTTGGTCGATCCAATAGGGCAGTGATGAATGGTGAGATGCTTGGCTGGTTCCGGGTGTTCTCGTAGGATGAAAGCACTCCACGCTCAATAATTTTGTGAAAGTCCCTGGAGACAATGTCCTCGCAAGAATCATCGTCATTAGTGAAAGAGCAGACATCGTATTGCCCAATCACTCGACAGATAATCTCCCATGCATGTATCTTCTTCTCATCAACTCCGCCGAGGGAGAACTCAAGGCTCTGTGGAAGTAGCGAGTGCAGCACCTCGTTGTTGAGGGGGGTGACTTCTCGCTTGATGGCCTTGCTGTTGTAATTAATCCATCGTAAAAGAAACCAATGAAAAGGGGGTCTGCCAAAACAGTCTAGATCCAAAGGGTCATAAATCGATACCAGATAACGAACGAATTCAGGTGTACATGAGCTGTCGAGGTAATGTAGGGGATTCGTGTTGTCTGGTCCGATGGCCTTGAGCCCAACGCCCTTGGCTAACAGGGCGCGGAATAAGTCCCGGGAACCAACATCAGCTGCCGAGTGGAGGAGTAATTCCCTGGATTGAAAGAAAACGGGGTCTGCAGGGCATCTTTCGAGGAGAAGAGATGCTTCGACGTGGCCATATCGAATAGCAGATGATAACGGCGTCAGGCCCGCGCCAGATGGGGTTGACAGGTTCTCCAACACGTTCGTATCTTTTTCAAAGAGTACTTTCAATATCTCCGTGTGCCCATTGGACGCAGCAGCATGCCATGCTGTTTCACCTCTGAAATCGCTGCTCGATACCTTTGCTCCTCGTGCTAGGAGAATCTGGGCAACCTCGGCGTTACCGTTTGCGCAGCTAGCATGAAGGCAGGTGTAGCTTCTAGAAGCGGCGTCGTTAGGGTCCAGGCCAGAGTCGAGGAGGATGGTTACGATCTGCCCACTGTGGGGAGAGTCACTATCTGCTGCAACGTGAAGTAGGCGGTGGCTCGCAGGTTCGCATTTCCCATCATCCCCATGAAAACGCGGATCCGTAACCAGTTCTGACAATTCGTTCACAAGTCCTGCCTGTGTTGCACTTTTAACAGCTTCGTAGTAGTCCCCATCGGAAAGATTATTCGACACCGTGTTTGCTGGGTCGTCAGCATGAACGAAGCCTGTATTTCGGGAAAGACTCAATGCTTTCGCGGCCATCGGTCGCCATTGAGGAGAAGCATCCGGCCCAGTAGACAATTTCAAAATAGCTTCCAGTAACTGGCTATCCACTTCGCCATTTTGGCGACTGGAGAATGCTTCTATCGCATCTTCAGGGACTACTGTTGACGGACGAACAAGTGGAAGAATCCGAGGATCGTTGTTTAATCTAAAGGCAGCAGCCAGAGCGCTCCGCCCATTAGCATGAATGGAGGCATCGGCGCCGTGATCCAGCAGGATTTTCAACGTCTGCTCCGGGCGACTACTGTCGGGTAAGGAGCAAACCCCTCGCCGCTGTTGTGCAACCGCATCGTTCCGTTGTGGCAGGCACGCAATCGCGGCATGCAATGGAGTGCCCATATGGCTTATTGAATTAGCATCAGCACCCTGCTGGAGGAGAAAGCTGCAAAGCGCCGGGCTCCCAAGGATTGCCGCGAAGTGAAGCGGCGTCAAAGCTGGGTTAAGAATGCCAACACCCATATCTGATGAGGAGACTGCCTGGGCCCAAGCCATGAAGGAGCCCGACTTCCTGACATCGAATAGTCGTTTGAGCCAGGGAAGTACGGGGTCTTGCTCCATAATGAGTGCACGATCATTATCGCCCTCGTTAAAGTCACCTAAAAGCATGGGAATCTGGGTCGCGTCCGTGTAGAATGGATGGTTCTGGTCTCTTTCCAAGCGGTAGACACGTTCCTCGGTTTGACCGAGTGTCGGCTTCCTATCAAAGCAAGGAAACGTCAAGAATCTTACCGCCGTCTCAGCAAGCGCGCGGAAAGCCTCTGGTTTGGAGAAGCGGAACTCTCCAACAGATGATTCCGAACTGGTGCTTTGGAGATACTCGAGGACCGTGAAGTGGGCGAACTCAAAGAATTCTCCGTCCAAAGACTTACGAAGAAGGCAACCACAGCGGCGAGATATCTCGATTTCATCAATGAAGTCATCTTCGTCAATCTCATCGACTCCAGGTTGAATTGAAACTGCCTCGCACAAGGCGGGGATCTCGAGGAGGGGATCCCCAAGAGCAATCCAGTGAAGGGCCTTCCGGATGCAAGCCTGGGTTTCTGGAGAGCATCTTCTGACGTTGTCCAAAACTCGGTCATAGGTACCGAATAGGGTGGACGGTGGTTCGCTAAGCGCCCTTCCCCGAGCTCTGTTGTTGGGCTGGTCGCAGATGTGGTCAATTTGACAGGCAACCCAGCGGAACCTGGACATAATGTCAATTTCCCTTCGCTTCCTAAGGGGGGCTCCAACATCTAGAAAGCAGCTAGGGCCATTCGTAGTTGATACTTACATTCCTTGAGCGCCTTGGACGAGGGTATTGATAATATCCTGGTACAAAGCCGGATTCGTCACCTCAAGCTTCCTAAGGACCTTTCTCCTGCCCACTTCGGCCAGGGTGTAGTCCTCCAAATCTTTCGTGTGAGCCTCAACTTCAATATGCTGATAGTCATGCTCGAGTTCTTCTCGAATATCCTCCTCCTTGCGGCTAAAGAAGGCAGCGCTAACAACACCAGATTGGGTTGCCAAGGACTTCAGGGCTTGTGTCATGTCTAAAACGTGGTTGCCGCATTCATCCAGACCATCTACTACAACATAGACCTTGTCGTACACGTCGGCCAAGGCATGAAAAAGCATTAGCAGGTCTTCGAGCTTTGCCTTGCTCGGAAGTTGATTCTCAGGGTGCAGTTCTTCAAAATACTCCTCAAGAAGGTCGAACGCTTCCTCGGTCTGTAAACCCAGTTGAACAGCGAGAGCAGCAATGATGTTCTCGGGCAAGTGTGTATCCGGACGCTTGTAATCGCAAAATGCAAAACACGCGGCGGTGGAAGCATTGCATTCCTGAAGAACGGTTTCGATAACCAATCCGCACAGGACGGTTTTACCGCTTCCTATTTCATACCTCAGTTATCATAACTCAGAACGGACACACTAAAAAAAGACGTACCAGGAATGCCACTCAACCACAGCTTGGAATTCTGCTGGTGCTTCCAATCCGTAAAGGTGGAATCCTTCTCGGTAAGCCACAATCCTGTTTTTGCATGACGGAGCTCAGAGCTCATCTGGAAACTGTCTTGTGGGTTCACAGGCAGAAAGAAATCCATGACTTCCTTGCGCCTTCTGGTTAACTCGACGCGTGTGTCGAAGCTGAGTTTCCTCTCAATGACTGCGTGGAGTTCATCCTGTTTTGCAAGACTCTTGAGCAAAGCATCTAAACTATCAGCCGAAAGGGCGAGGTGGAGAGTGGCCCGGTGGTTGGAGAGGTCCGCGATCAAATCGTTGGTCTCGGACAACGAGAAGGGCCATTTCAGACGCCGCGAAAAGGTCTTGGTCTTTTCGCCACTCTCAAAATCCGCCTGTGCCCTCTCCAGTTTGCTGCGGATGGTGCGTAGTGTTTCAGCGCAGATGTTGAGATATTCAGTCTTGAGAGAGCAATTGGGGTTCCTATCCTCGAGAGACGTCGCCAGCAATGCGAGGTTCTGAAGCACGCCCGCCAGTTCCCTGGTCTGAGTGGCCAGGTCCTGGACTTTCGACGGGGCGTTTTTAGCTTCTTTGACAAATTTCGTGATAAGCTTGAACACCGCTCCTGTGAACTGAACAAGTCCGGCGATACCACTGGCG
This sequence comes from Fusarium setosum, assembly GCA_013623625.1. Taxonomy (NCBI): domain Eukaryota; kingdom Fungi; phylum Ascomycota; class Sordariomycetes; order Hypocreales; family Nectriaceae; genus Fusarium; species Fusarium setosum. Next base: position 81,589 of record JABFFE010000220.1, on the reverse strand, counting down.
ATACCCAGGACTTCGGCCATGTTGACCTACCTCGACGTAGACGACCTATTCAGGCTGACAAGAATCCGGGCGAGGAGTAATGGGACATCCTAAGAATTCCACCCCTCTACAGAAATGAAATCAGGCTGCGGATAGCCGAGGCGGCTTGCTGCGCGATTTGCCTTGCCAGGTGGCTGGGCAAGTCATCATGCATATTACCATGGATGGATCCGCTGCAGTGGGCTGGGCTTTGGAGCCAACTCATTCGCCAGACCTGCACCCAACAGTTATCCGAATGCTATTCTGACACACAAGGCCTTTTTTGTGAGTTGCAGAATGGGTAGCACTGCCTCTATCAACATAAATCGGCTATAGCCATCAACCATGAGAGCGAACAATCAGTTCTCTAGTTGAAGCACTCCAGCGGTGATCGGTCCGTGACGGTCAATGAATACATCCACAAGACGTCAGTGTCGGACTGAAATTCCTAGCGCTCGCAGAGGTTCAAGTGGAGATGTTTAAGCTAACGTCAATCGACGGCCCACCAGGCAGGTAGTCAATAGATATTACTACACCGAGTCTCACCTGGGCAGAGACTGCAACTTGGTTTAGCATACCCCCTCATGTTTAACTCGGAGGAGACGCGTCATGTGTATATATATTCTTCGATGTTAGGACTTAACTATTGAGCAATGGTTGGTTATATGGTCTGTTCCAATCCTCGCGAAGAGGAACTTTGTTCGTTTTAAATAGCGAAGCTTTATTAAGGCATGAAGTTTTCATTGTGCAGACGGGGTATAGAGGCTGAGTAGTCGATGTTGAAATTATCATAATATACCTTATGTAAGGTATTGTGTATGATGCCTTTTGGGATATATTATATTATCTTACTAACCTGCTACAGTGTACCATCTGGTGTCGAATAATATGTAAATCCGAATATGTATGGCTGTGCTCAATTAGGCTGCTGGTTAGATTGGCTGTTGGGTGCCTTTCTTTCTAGCATGCACCCTCTAAAGTGCTCTATTGCCGGCGGCTTGCCTTCACCACAACAAAGAACACCGAGTCTTTCTACATCTTTAGCATCACAATAGACTCTATCATAACACATTTGAGTTAGATAATCATTATTACATTGACTAAAGGTAGGTAGGATAACCAGTTGACCCGCTCGACCCTCACTAAAGCACCTATGATTCACACCATTCCAGCAGAGCTCGCAGTATGGAATGTATTATCTATAGCTGACTCAGAGTTACCATAGCAAGATTAATAGTCACCAGGCGACAATTCGTAACGAGTAACGAGGAAATAAAGCCTCATTAATTATGTAATCTATCTAAGCTACCTGTATACCTCTTCCTCCTAACACGACCAGACCCTATTACCCTCAATCCTCCAAACAAAACCAGCTGTCACTCCAATCCTTCTAATATACCTGTACTCTTCTATCTTGTCGGTCTAGTGAAATATAATCCCATAGATAACAAGCTTCTTAACAGAACTGTCGACCATTCTGATCCTGAACCATGAAGCCAGAAACGCCAAACTTGTCGGGGATGGTTCCAGCAGCATCGAGGAAGGTCAAAGGCGCGGGAGCTCCAGCCTGCGGGTTGTTGGTAGCCTGCAGGAGATTGAAGCCCTTGCTGTTGGCCAAGTCATACTTGAGAGTGACGTCGGTGGGAAGGTTGGGGCTGCTGTACAGAGTGCACGATCGCTTGCCACTATCCCCGGCCATGAAGGTGTGCTTCCACACCCAGTTGGTGCACTTGAGAGGCTCCTCCAGACACTTGGCAGCGCAGTCGCAAGCGCTCTTGAAGCCGTCCTTGAAGAAGAAGTGCTGCTCGGTGACGACACCGGTCATGTCGATGCCCCGGTAGTAACGGACGCAGCCGCCCTGGCGGTTGGGGGCCTGCAGACCGGGGAAACGGTCCTTGGTGATCTTGCCCTTGCAGATGGCCCAGTCCGAGTACTGGCCAAAGTCGGGGAAAATGTTGGCATCGGGGTTGTTCTGGTCGCTGGTGTTGAGGGGAGTGGCCATGGCGGCGGCAGCGAGGATGGCAGAGACGGCAGCGGTGGTGAAATGCATATTGTCGAGTGATTTGAGTAGTGGGTTAAGTGAATGAGTTGAGTAGATGAGTTGAGTAGAAACGCGAAGGTGGTTGATAGTGAAGAAGTGTTAGACAGGTGGTTGATTGTAAAGTTGCTTGGTCAAGGAAGTGATTGATGATTGTTGTGATGATGATGAGATTGAAATTTCTATCCGGGGCCTTGACGACCATTATATACGTTTTCGAAAGGGCCAAAGTATGCAGCTAGATTATTTTTGTCTCGATGGCACTGCCTGAACTTCCAGCATCAACAATGCAACTGACAAACTAGTGCCCGGAAGCTTCATCATCCGACTATGAAGAACTGTGCGGCTGTGCTGACCTATGAAAAGGCGGAGAGGGTGTTCAGAACGGATTTAGGCCTGGTGACATCGATCAGGTTCTTACGAAAGACTATAGTAGAGGAGATTCAACTGTCACTGGCTCACACTCTTCCTGGCATAGCCTTGAGGCTCAACCTCCGTTAGCAGCCGGGCTGCCTAGCAGTACACCTTCTTGCAACGCTTGATGAGGCTATCGGGTCGCTGTGGCTGGATGGCTGAACACCCCGAAAATAGGGACCGGCGTTCTAGATCTCAAGCCACGACGCCTCCTCACAACGGGATGCAGACACGTCCGCGTCAGCCCCAAATGATTGCGTCATCATGAGCTATCTATGCCATGGCGAATCGAACAGAGCAGTAACGTTCATGACCATCAAAACCATCCATCGCAGGACCAAATGGACAGACAATCCAATGCCGCTTACACCGAGTGGTGAGACGTAGCGATCACCGGGCGGGCTCTCCAACTACCGGCATGTGAATTCTGACCTGATGAGTGGTCTAACAGTCTCATATGTAAGCATCTTAAATGCGATTGACCAATCTCTTTTTGTATTATCCCTTCCCTGGGTTGAGTCTCTTGGCCTAAACCTGCAAGCATGCTGTCAGACGCGGCCTCAAAATTGTCCTAGACATCGCACTGCCATGTTCATCAGCTTAAACGATTGTCAACTACCGCCAAGAACCGTCAACTTAGATTGCACAGATGGGCTTCAAACAACCACCAATGCCACAATGCGCACGCTATTTGAGGAATTACGTTATACGGCGGCCGACCGGGGATGGCTGGGGCTGAGGAATAGTGTAAAGTGAGACACCCGGTTCAACTGACACCTGACAAACATTGGCTGGAATTTTCCAGATAGCCGAAGCTTCTTGGGAATAGCGGTCTATAACTCTATCAAGCATAATCATGTAGCTCTGATGAGGTTTGGCGTTTACTTCGCCTCTTAAAAAAAAAGTGAGAAGATACGTTTGTCGACGTATTGCCCTCGACGAGTTTGAAGGCTCGACCCGTAGTCTATGGATGCAATCCTTTCATTTTGCCCTTTTCCTAACGGAGGTCTTACCCATATCCAATATGGTACTATAGAGCCTTGATTAGTTCAGTTTAATTCTGGTCTTTCCTTCAGTTGCCATAGCCCCAATCATGCGATGACCTCCTATTCTCCGTTCCGTGGCGGGGAGGCTCCAAGTCAATTCGTCCGTAATCCGATATCCACGGCTTGCCACAAGGCTGTGAGAGTCTAACGGAGTGTGCTATTCTCGTGATCCGATATGGTAATCAACTACCTGTCACTAGCGCAGGGCTGGCGGCGATATACTGAGCGAGTGGACATAATAGAGTGGCTTAAACTTGTATATACAGTATGTCCCTCATCGAAGAATTCCCAAGACTACAAATCCCGCACTTGAGGTCCCTCTCGTCCGTTAGAACCTCACATTCAATGCCGACAGTTCAATCATGAACTCGTACACGTTATTCTCGTCAAGCGGTGGGCGCTGAGCTCAGCGGTCCGAATGCTTTCATTATCAACATTACTACTCATTATTCGAATTACAATTTGCTGTTAAAGTAGAAACAAAGCCATGGTCGAGATACCCGACATGGCGGCTGCTACCAGGGCCACATATGACAAGTTCGGCATTTCTGCTCCTGCGGTCTGAGTGGCCGTCGACGGTGACACTGGTATCTTTGACGATGCACCATGGGAGCCTGATTTGTGCCCTTGGAGCTCGGTAGGTAACTGTGCGCGCCATAGTTAGACACTGACTGTTACACAGTACCGTATAAATGGAAGTGCTTACCACAGAGGAACCCGTCTCAGTCGTCGTGACTGTCTCCCCTGCCGCGTTGGTGGTGATGACGGTGCGGCAGGGGACGGTGGTGGTGCTTTTACCAGATACGAGCACCTGGCCCGTCACGGTAAAGGTATTTCCAGCCGAGTCGGTGGTTGTGATGAGTGTGGTGGGGATGGGCGCCATGGAACTTGCCGGCGCAGACTCGGTCGAGGCCTGTAGCGCCGAGGCCGTCATGCTTGCAATCGGCGCGGGTAACTTGACAGTGGCAGAGCCAGACATGGAGCTCGCAGAGGCGCAGAGTTGTGCCACCTTGGATACTGTGTCTAAAATCATGTCAAGTTGGAGATCCAGGGTTGTGAGTATGGCATAGCGTACCACTCGCATATTCATCATTCTGGCATGTCCCGTAACTGCAATCCCGTATGTTGTAACCAAATAGAGGATTATCGCAGAGACACACTATGTTGCCCATGTTACAATTGAAGCTTGATGCCATTGCGATGGCATCCTCAACACACAATTGCTTCGTGGTGTGTTAGCAGATACCTACTTACCCAACAACGTTTGACGGTTATGGTGAGCATGTACTTACTCCGCAAGAGGGTAGGGTATCGAGAGTCCACGCTCGAGAGCGAGCTGAAATCAGGGCGGCGAGGAGGAAGCTCGAGGCCTTCATCTTGAGGTTTATTTGGGCCAGATATCAAATGGTGGGCAAACAAAAATCGGCACTAAAATGCCCTCGCAGGCGTTGACCGAAACAAAGTTCCAAGAAGCCAACAACCCCAGCCAGGTAGGTCACTCGGGATTGAGGAGAGCCGAGTACTTTATAATTACTGCTCAACAACTCCACCTGCGCCAAGGCGTCAAGCTTGAAAGTCGAGACCATCCCCAGCCACCAATAGTTGCTATGTTAGTTCCTACCTAGGTACCTTAGAGAGGGGGAGGCTGTGTGGCTAGCGTGCCTAGTCCAAATGAGGGCACCTCACTGTCCAGAAGATATCGTAACAAGTAATTTCTTTTCTGGTAGCAGACCCAATGGGAAAACTGCACAAGCCGGTATTGGGTAAATGAATCCGTATTTCCAAAATCTCAAATTGTCGACGAAAGCTTGAGGGGATCACTCAGCACCACTACTAGGATTTAATCGCAACAAGCGACATTGCAAATACCGTTTCTCCACGGCAATTCGGCACGAACCGTGGCTAGCACGAACGCCACATAGACTCCTAGGGCTGGCTGCACCAAGGAGCGCAAGCTCCCACAGCCATCGCTGGACCAGAGCCCCCCACAAGTACATAAACGAGAGGGGCCTTTCCTCCAGAAACGCGTCAAGGCGGCGAATATTGTTTTTACAACTATACGGTATGGGATTCCTGTTTATTTAAACCTCAACCATGCAACGCGTTGCGCATATGTACCCATCAAGTTGTATGAATCAGGCCTTCAGTTCCTTGTAGAGGAAGCCTCCATTCAGTCTCAACAGAACTGACTTGGTATTTAATGCGTTACCCCCCAAGATAGGCTGAGCTGCGGCCTTGATCGCGGCGTTAGTATCATTAAAGGCTTCCTTGCTCGTATAAGCAATAATGGTGACCAGCTTGGTGTCGTTTTCGGAACTAAGACCAATCCCGAAGAACCAAACCTCAGACTCTTCTCTTGCGGCTTCGACAGCATCTAACCAGAGCCCTTTATCCTCGGGGTTAAATGGTGTTTTGAGGTCAATCTCCGTTATGTGTACGATTGGGTGGTCGACTTGGGCGATGCCAGGCTTGAGCATCTCAAGGCCTTCGAGAAACTCAACAGTAGTCTTCTGTATAGGTCGGGCCATGACTCCGCTGCCAAGGTAACCGAAAACAGGCTTCATACTCTCTGATGTAGCATGGAAACGTATAGCGTCCCCGTTCGCATATCTCAAGACCCGCCTGTTAGCATGAAGTTGTCCAATCTTGGCGGCTCCACGTGGACATACTCTTCGATTGCCCACACCGATGTATCATCCGGGTTGTCAGTGGAAGTCAAACAGCCGTATTTGAGTGTCCCATGCTCGCGATTAAAACCGTACTTGGCCTGTTCGCTTATGAGTTGGATCATCTAGGGAAGGGTTCCTGTCAGTGAAACCCAGTCCAGGCGTTGCAAAGAGACGACATTACCCTATCGCGCGCGGCGGTGTCCTTGAAAGTCAACTTGGCGTACCAAAATGTACGACCACGGTTGACATCAATGTTTTGATCCACTCCGACGGCCCTCGCTGTTTCCATGGTCGTTATTGGATTCCGTATTATATCTGTGCTTAGAACTTTGTCTAGGAAAGAAAAGAGAGCTGTCCTTAGTTCGTAACTCTCGAGTAATTCCAGTTGAAAAGAATGTGGCTAGTTAAGTAGAGAAGCAGGTATTTTGTATATTTGACCTCGTCCTACGCGGATGGGGTTTGACTCTTTATTCAAAAATGAATTCGTTAATTACAAGGAAGATGAGGGAATTCCTCACCTGGGGGCGGATGAAATTTACATCCGCGTCCGCCATCCTTATCAAGTGTGATACAGGGACAAACTTCCTCCATACGGATGAGATTTGCATCCGCACACTCAAGTATGAAGGCTTGATTACGGCGGCATATCTTAATAATATTCAACTTTACCCTAAAAACGGAAGGAAATCGCGCCGCATCAGCTTACCCAACCAACTTCCATTTACCTTCCCCTCTAGGCAAACGAGTGTTCAACTCGCCCCGGGATTCGTGCTTATCAAGTTCCTGATTTGCAGATGTTGGTCGAGACAGATATTTTCCGTCCTTGATATCGGGCACTTCCACATACCCGGCATCCACAGGTAAGTAGCTAGCTTCAAGTCGGCAATTAATATCAGACAAAGAACTCAAATCCACCCTTATTGCCGTTAGAGTTTCCGGTATCGTTATGCTGTAGGCTCGCCTGCCATTCTCAAGCCGATCTTCAGTTCGGCAGGATGGTTCTGGTAGGCTTAGTTAAGTCTACATGGTGAACAGTCTTTGGGTTAACCAGCTCAGGGCATGTTGGCCGTTTTAAACCCAGATCTGCAAAGGCTGGCCATTCCCAACCAGACAGCACCTGCCACATCTAAAACCAACTGCACGTTCCGCACGGCGTCACCCCTGAGCGTCTCTTTCTTAACAGCACCGGGTTTTATATATATTCGCCTTCTTCTCTCTGTATCCTATCTCGGGCCGTCTCCACTGCAATACCGAACGGCTTATGATACAAGTTACCATAGGTCTACCTTCAATCTGGACCCCAAGCTTTACGGCCCCTTCGGGAACGCGGCGATACACCTCTCGCCGCCTTGTCCTCAGAAGTCCTCGTCATCAGACAGGTTCTATCTGCCGGCGTCTCTCATCATCAAAAATTGTTCCAGCTGTCGTTCCTCGAGAGCCATTTGAATCTACTATGCGCCTCCTGACTCGACATCAGACTGTCGTCAAAATTGAGAGCCTCGCTCTCCAGAACTACTCCAAAGAACGGATGAGTCGGTCCAACCAGGGGCGACGGCATAGTAAGAGTGGCTGTCGCTCCAGTCGACTCTGAAGGAACGGTCGAAGGCAGAGAAGTCAGCGCAGATGTGGTATTTGAAGTGGAGCTTTGGTCCAGTTCCAACTCTCTAGGCGACACGTACTGACTCGGCGGTACGAACTGAGTGACAAGTCTCGATATGACGTCCGATGGGCGTTGTTCTAGAGTGTTGGTTAGGTCCATGATCTCTTTCGGGTTTACGGGTGCCGCCGAAGAACCAGGTTCAGCAAAACAAACCCTTCTCCGACAGTATTGGTGCTTGAAAGATCGTTTCGCGAATTCGTTTCCAGCTTTGCTCTGGTACCGATTCCTTGGGCTCGTTGTCGTTGAGCTGGGTTGGAGCTTCCGTCTTTTTCCATCTCCTTGACTCGAAGCGTGCATATTGAGCCTCGCTCATTACGTAGTGTTTCTCCCAACGCGTCTTGTTCTCCTGCGACGGCTCTCTGTGGCAATCCCCATGCTCGGCCTTCTCGGAATCGAGAGATTTGCTGCTTATGCCGGTATGGAAAGGGTCGAGGCAGTGTCCGCACCAGTAAAAGGGATAATGGCACCTCTTGAGGTGCTCACCGGTCGTTGCCGTTAGCCACGTCGCTGCGATGAGAACGGGCGGTCAGGGGAACTATCTTGTGTTGCCTGATGTTAGGAAAGCGACTCTGACAACGGGCAGGAAACTTGTCACAGATAACGCAGGGCAAGAAAAGCTCCTGTGTTGATGCAGCGGGGCGACGACCTGACGACCGGTCCATCGCTAGGATTGTATGCGCTTTACTAGTATTACCAAACAACAGGGTAGCCGCTCCGCTCTCGCTTACAATTCGTGACGGGCAATGTGGTAAACCACCGGTAAGTGTAGGTGTAGTTCCTTGCTGTATGACTGAGCAGTCGCCCCTTGGTAATAAGCTCAATGTGTATAACGGGTGTTCATTGCGTTCCCGGTTGAACCGGGATACTTATGCTGAGGAACGATTGCAATACACGACATTGTCGCCCACGGCTGTCACGCCTAACAGGTAGACTTTGATATGTCTCTGCAACAGACTGATTGTAGACAAAGTAATGCGTCGAAGCCTGGTTGGCTTTCTGTATCAGCCAAAGTCAGTGCATCTTTTTGAATTGAGCAATGTTGCCCTCTGTCATGTTCGATATAGTAGAGATGGGAGTAAACACCTACTCGAGTATCACAGTCTGCCTAGTCAGGCTTAACTCGCGGCCCAGGTTGCTTGAGGATGGTCAAAGGATGCCTCTTTGCGGAAGGTCGCCGCCTTGAATGATTCGTAATTCTTCACGCCGATCCAGAGATGAACGATAAGGCAAATGTAATTGAAATGCAGTGGGAGAAGTTGGCGGACCAAAAGGCTGGCCGCCCACACTTGATGATTCATCTTCATCCGAACTGGCGACGTTTTTTGGTTGCCATCTTCTTGATCAGTCCCTGGTCTGCGACCAACAAGATGGCCCAACCTATTCCTAATTTGGGCGTCGGTCATCCGCCTACTTGCATGTTGCACCACTGGACAAGCTGGACCTCATGTTGCATGGCGACTATTATCTGCCCGATTTGCGTGACTGTTCTGTCAAGGGCAGCTTGCCTCCTGTTGCGAAATTGGTGCCTCAGGCACCTGCAGCACCCATCTTCCCCACGGCAACCGAGGCCCCCTAGCTAGGATCGCCAGCATCACACAGTTCCTCGGCGGCACGCACGTAGGTAGTACCCCGTAAACTATCCAATGTTATATCACATGATAACCACTTCTAAGCTTTTCAAGGAACAAGGAAGCAAGTAAGGGAGGAAGGATACGTGCGGATGGCTTCTGGGCCCTGCGGTGTAGAGCAGCCTCAGTAGATAGGATGACCCTCGTACGATTCGCATGGGTCAAATACACCACGTAGGTGTTTTCAATGCCACATCGCACAAGCTGGCTAGATTGGGTCCAGTCATCAGTCTCTTCGGCCAGATTTACCCGGTTCCAAGAGGACCCTATGGGCCATGCCAGTTCGACCTCTCCAGCCATTCTTCAAATGTGCTCGCACGAACCCCAAGATCCTGCCGAGAAGTGTCTTCATCCGGGGCCATGGTCCCATAGCAGATCTTCTCTGCCGGAGCCTCACTGATCCACTGCATCATTTGCTTGATATCCTCCCTGTAACCTTCTCCAACAGTTGCTACGACAGTGTTTCCCCATTCCTCGATAGAGGTAGACTTGAAAGATGACGGAACTGACGTTGTTCGCGTGAATATTTCCGGAAAATCCGAAAACCGCATCTTTTGACCAACGACAGGATAGGTTTTGGAACCTGTCTTTTCTGGTCCAGCTGCAAACACCTCTATTATCGATTCAGCACACGCCAAATATCGGCAAAGAATGTCTTGAGGGCACAGGCTTACCACAGGCAAAGACGCCAACATCATAGGCTGGATCAACCCAATCCGCGAGCGTATCGTCAGCGACTGGGGCACAAAATCGTATAGAACCATCCTCTAACGATCATCTGGTTAGATCGCGGTCTGTTGTTTGGTCTAAATTGACACACCTTCTTTGCGGCAGTACTGTGGCCAAGTCATGTTGCTGTAAAAGAGGCCTGAAATTCCCGGTTGGTAATCTACATCTCCTGGCATTTTCATGTCTCCCTTACCTGGTAGCAATGCGGTGACGGCCGGCAAGTGCTTCCTAGCCCATTACTCGATCTCGTGTTTGAAGTCAAAGTGGTAAATCTTGGTGAAGCGACCGTTGCTTGCCTGGGTCAGATTTGGCAAGCTGCTCATGACAAAATGCTGTATCTTGCAAGCGGCTGCTGTATCCACAATGTTACGACCTGCTTCGAGCTCATGGCGCATTTTGTTTTCGGTATCGATGGTTCGGCCTGGGAGTCGGTTTTGTGTAACGGCAAAGACGCCGTAGGCGCCTTGGAAGGCTCCATGCAAGCTCTGAGCATCGTATATGTCTGCTTGCACCAGGCTCAGTCTATCCGTTGATCCGAAATCGGCAAGTAAACTCTTGGCCCCATGGCCTTTCACATTCCTTGTCACTGCGCGCACATGGAACGCCGGAGACGTCTTCTGGAGTAGGGCTCTCACTACTCCGCGGCCCTGGTTTCCAGTAGCCCCGAGAACAGCAATAATACGACTCTGTTGAGGATTTTCCATGATGGATTGAGGCGGGTAGCAGAGTTGTGCGGAATGGCCTGACCGAGGAGGGAGGGGGTTATTATTAATTCTTGCAGCTGCCACTGATGCTGCATTACATCATGGGCTGCTAACCTAATAATTATAATTGGCCTATGAGGAGGTCCAGCGGATGGTAATAGTAAAGTTTACAGTTAAGATCCCGTGCTGAACCTGGATGTAAGGCTCAATCAAGGCCCACCCCGGCAATACGGATATACAAGGTCTAGCCGATGGCAACAAAGAGAGCAACTGAGCCGCCTGGCCAAAGGATGATATCGATGGTAAAATACGACATTCATCTCCTTTCTGTGAGGTAGTCCTATCAGAGCCACTATTGTAATATCTCTGCCGCCTTCAGAGGAGAGACATCGGCAAATGAATACAGCGTCTCTACCCATGGGCATTTCAAATCGGCCTAATCCCACTTGTTGGCCAATCAAGTCATTTGTTTGTAAGAGATTAGGTCTGTTATATTAACCTGTGGATGATTGTAAGCAAATGGGTCCCGTCACCTCAACGTGGATGGGGACCATCGCGATAACTCTCATTTAATGCCCTGCACCGGCCAAACAGTCGAGTGAATACTCGGAGCAGAACTAGGCGGTAGTTCAACTCAGGGAGTGCACGTAACTGATCGGATCTAGCCAGACAAATATTTAATACGGCAGAACTGCTACATTGTCAAAAGCATCCGAAAGACAGATTGGGGGCTATACCAATATAGAACGATGTGGCTGCCCAGTTTAACCTCTCGATCCACGGATAAGAGTGACGGGTTGCCACGGACCCTACCTAGTTAGTACTCTCGCATCTTTCTTCCGGGGCAGGCTTAGGATCTACAAAAGGGTACAGTTTAACCGGCTCCGGCTGTTGCATGATTTACCGGATGAATGTCTGATAGCATATTGGCAAGTTGATTACTTGTTAGTATATCCCAATCAGAACATCTATACATCCTACAGTACGCAAGATGATATGGCCGCTCACGATCAATGTTGGGGGTAGACATTAGGGGTGGTGAGCCTGACCCTTGCCCCTTGCTGCTTTCCCTCAAGTTCAACAAGCCCACCTGACAAACCGGGTATGCTTAACCGCATTAGCCACCAAGCCTCCCCAATGTCGACTACTTAGCAACTTTAGCCACTGGTTAATAGCCTAATCGGAGTAATGCAAGATCCCCTTAAGACTCTTCCCCGCTTTTCAAGCTCTAAGTAAGCCCTGGGATGTTATTTTGCAGCTCTATATAAGGATGAACCCTATCCGTCCAGTGCAGCATCTTCGCCGAAAGCTGAACAGTATTGTCGTCTCCAACTCTATACTATACTTCTTCCTTCTTTCCGTCATGTCGAAAGGAACAACGGGGATAGCGAGACATGATGTCAATGTCGGTGACGTTGCAGCCACTTCCCAAGTGTCTCAATTACTCGCCGAGGACAAAACACCCTGGTACCAGAAGAAGAATCTAAGAACACTTTATGCCTTTCTGGTACCCTCCTGCCTGGGTGTAGAGATAACCACAGGTTTGAAGCACTCGACGAGTTGACACATTGTTACTGAAAGCTAACGCTACCTACCACCTAGGCTTTGATGGAAGTGTCCTCAACGGCCTTCAAGCCGTCGATAGGTGGCAATCGCACTTTGGGTACCCTGAAAAGGCAACTCTGGGTCTCATCTCAGCGTCCATGGCGATCGGCTCCGTCGCTGCGGTCCCTGTCATCCCCTATCTCAACGACCGCTGGGGCAGAAGGTTCAGTGTGATCCTCGGGTCTCTTATTGTCACCGCTGGTGTCGTCATACAAACTGCAGCCGTCAATATTGATATGCTCATTGCCTCACGCACAATCATGGGTTTGGGGTTGAGTCTTGCTCTTTCAGGAGCTGCCCAGCTACTAGCCGAGCTGTGCTATCCTCGCGAACGTGCAGTCATCATCGGCTGCTTCCAGGTGTCCTGGTACGTCGGCTCGATACTGGCTGCGGGCCTGACCCTGGGAACCTACAGTTGGCGAACAGATTGGAGCTGGCGCCTGCCTACAATCTTTCAAATTTTGCCATCGCTCCTCCAGCTGGCATTCATATGGTAGGCGATTTCTCTTCCGAACTCGGAAAGCGCGTAGAGTCCTTACTAACATAGACTTGATCAAGGTTCGTCCCAGAATCACCTCGCTGGCTTATCTCGCGGGACCGGCATGAGGAAGGATTTGCCATATTGGTTAAATACCATGGTGAGGGCGACCCAGACTCGGCATTCGTGACAGCGGAATTTCTTCAGATCCGGGAAACTCTGCGCCTCGAAAAAGAAGCCTCTACACACCCTTGGCGCGAGCTTTTCTCTACCAGGTCGAATATCCGCCGTGTGACAGTTGCCTTCTGCGTAGGGCTCTTTTCACAATGGGCCGGTAACGGCTTAGTGAGTTACTACCTAGCAAAAGTGCTCGCTACGGTTGGGATCACGGATCGCCTCAGACAGCAGCAAATCAACCTTTCGCTCAGTTGCTGGAACCTCGTCACCGGTGCCACAGCTGCTAGTATCGGAACCGACTATTTCCCACGCCGGACGCAACTTCTTGTTGGTTTTGGCTCCATGTGCGTCATCTTTGCGTGCTGGACCGGAGCCTCTGCTGTTTTCGCCTCGGATGACACGAACAACTCTGCCGCCATCGCCGTCGTAGCCCTAATCTTTATATATTACGCGTTCTACAATTTGATGATGCCACTCCAGTACCTATATGTATCTGAAGTGTTTCCGTTCATTCATCGTGCCAAGGGCATAGCCATTATGCAGCTATCAAACAAGGGCGGCACTGGCTTCAATCAGTTTGTGAACCCAATCGGCCTTGACAACCTCAAATGGCGATACTACCTTGTCTATGTTGTGCTTCTCGGCGTGGAAACCTTTACCATCTGGCTTATCTATCCTGAAACGAAAGGGGTTTCTCTGGAGGAAGTTGCCGTGGTGATGGATGGCGAAAAGGCAAATGTCGAGTTGGTAGAGAATGAGATCAAGGCCGCAGCGGTACACGATGATGAAGAGAGAGTCTGATTGAGATCTTAAAGTAGCCTCAAGTTTAGAACTGACTCTCTAAGGGAACGATCTTGGTTACAAGAATCCGATGATTATCTTCTATCACCGTGTATATTCAAGGGGAAATCTATCTTGACTATCTATTCTCGCCTCTATGTCGAGCTCAGTTTTATTATAAATGTAGCTCGAGAGCAGCAAAGTTGATGAAAACGAGAATCGAATCAACCAAGATGCCCCTACTGCAGTAGAGCCTCAAACGTCTCAGCAGGTGTGGTTTTAAGAAGTCCCAACTCGAGCATTCCATTGCTCGTAGTAGAGGCTGAGCAATTCCCTTCCCACATGTGCTCCACAGCATACAAGATTGAACGAAGAATATGCGCCGACTCTGGAGCTTGTGCCATCATAAACTCGACATGCGACATATCCTTAAAGCGGACATCCTCCACCTTGGTGCCGATAGCCTGCTCAACCATTTGCACGATCTGTTCCCCAGTGATATCCTCGGGGCCGTTCAACACGTATTTGGCCTTGTTATGGGCCACATAGTTTTCGTCGGCCAAGAGGTGAGCTGCGACAACACCGATGTCGTACGGGTCAACAATACCTACGGGTGCGTCTTTCGCAGCCATCAAATTGAGTGTATCCTGCTTTCCGGTCTTTCGAAAGTTCTTGACGAACTCTGCGGCGTTGTGAAGGAAAAGCGGCGAAAATGCGTTGGCATGCAATGAAGTCCATCGCAGACGTTCGAATTCCGGTGAGCCAAGCATGGCTTCTACCGCCCAATGCGCCCTTGAATAGTAGACCCGAGAATTCGGACGCACATTTAGTGTCATGGTTGAGATTCGCACGACGTACTCAACGCCTGCGTTGAGAGCAGCGACGTGAAAGGTCGACTCTTCAGCGAAGTGATTGGGTTCGAGGTGCGACGCGATGAAGGCTCTCTCAACGTTATGCTCACGGAGCCAATCCGGGGTTATCTCAACCCAGTTCTTCTCTATCACTTGGACATTGGGAAGTTCAGCAAATCGCTGGGCTGCAGTTCCGTTTGGCGAGCGTGTAAGAGCAAGAACTTGATAGCCGGCAAAGGAACTCTTGGCTTGCAAAAGGCGTGACAAGGTCTCAACAACGCTTCGACCGGTGTTTCCAGTGGCACCAGCGACGAGAAATGTAGAGGAAGTCATATCTGCGGGCACGATGCGATCAAAAGAATGATATCAAGACGATAGTATACAGGGAGTGTTGCTCATATGATTTGCTTTGGTCCAAGTTGTCCAACATACCTTCCATCTTATATCTCAAAAACAGGAGCATAACAGAACGAGATGAAAACAAAACTCCGGCGCCAAGTCCGCAGTTCCGCCCGCCATGAAGCCGGGCCGGAGCGGCGACAAGCTCCAATGCCCACGGGTCTTGGCATAAGGATTCGGCAGCTAGGCCGAAAGAGGTGAAAGCTGTCAGCCAGATGACAAAAACCGCAGTAAAGACCATCCGACGATATTGAAAAGGGAAAAAGTGGTCAGCCGGCCTTCCCATGTGTGTCCAGGTGCAGTGATTGGGAGCTGGCTTAAGCCTCTCATGACGTCTGACTGCCTCCAGCTGCAAGTACTAGTCGGCGAGCTGTGCGGACTTCTTGACATGCGGAAACGCGTATCGTCAGAAACCACCGCTATGAATCCAGACTACTATCCTTGTCCTCTCGTGATGATTAAGAATGCACGTTATGACAACAGCCCAATGGGTTTCTCGTTCTTCGAAAGACCCGACGATGCTAAACGGAAGTGTTTTTTCGGCAGCAAGATAACGCGATAAAGTTCTAAAAATGCAATATTTTAAGGAGTGTAAGGGCAGAGGGAGATGGATTCACCCAACTTGCCAAGCCTATACTAATGTATCCAAACGAAGGTAGTGAAAAAAACAGTTTCCAATCCCACACTAGGTAACCCTTCTGTTAGCTATCTATGTGAAACAAGATGCACCAAGCCAAGCCACCACATTTATCAGATCGTTGCTCTCGCCAGGCCATTAATAGCTGATGCTTGGGAAAGCATGGTTCCCCCTAACCGTCCCAAACTCGGAAGCCCTTTCCTGGGCGGTCCGCCGTTTGGGTCCAGGTATAATGGCTCCAGCATTTGCCGAACTCGGTGGGTGTCTCGGGTGGAAAGTCGGAGTTTGCGGGGATGTTGGCATCGCATTCACCAGCGTTACGGTCCGTGCAATACTTGTTGAGGCATCGTAGGTCGATTGGCTGAGAAGGGTTGGTGTCGAATTCTCCCCAGATGTTGGCGTAGCCTCGGACAACTCTCCAAGAGAGAAACTCGTCGAAATTACCTCGGCAGGGCTCGTGGTTCTGGCCGCTGTTGCTGAAGTAGGTGCATGTAACTCCTTCCGGGAACTCCGATGCAGCTGGGCTGATGCAGTAGGACATTGCTCCCTGGCCTTCAAAGATCATCTGCAAGAGTAGGTCAGCACCGGTGTTGGATGGGTATTGGGCTGGGGTAGAGTAGACTGACGTAGTCGTAGTTGTCCTCCTCGGGGTCTCCGCAACCGTAATGTCTGAACAGTCTGATTTCCCAGCTCAGTGCGGCGGGGATGAGGGCGAGAAGCGCCATGGTGGTGAAGGCTCGCATGGTGAATGACTGGAAGAGGTGTTGAGCTGCCTTGATTTTCTGAGGTGTTGTTGAGTTGGAGTCTGATGTTCAAGTTGGCTTCGGAACATGATGCCTTCTTATACATTCCCCGAGGCCCATACTAAGGCCCTGACCTCACCGACACCTCTGTAACCAGCCCTAAGAATAACTCATCGTTTCATGGATACGCTTCCTGATTACTTCGCCCTGACGCTTCTCATGGTCGCCATCAAGAAGGTTGCTCGTCAATTATTATTACAAAGCGCAGCATGAGACTCAAGAACAGCATAGTACTCGACGATGCCAATCCTCCTGCGGCTCTGAGATCCTATGTGCGCAGAATATGCCTTTGTTGAGCACAGAATACCACGTGCCCAAGTGGTACATGCTTCGGGGGCTATGCTGTGGCGAAGAGCCATCAAAAGAAGCAATACGCTGCGACGGCTCCACCAATCACCGGCCCGTTTCCAGAAAACTAAAAGATCCACCATTTTACTTAGCAACCGTTGGCAGGGCCTGTAAATAACTACCTCCCTATAGCAGTTAGAAAAACAATCGGTCCACTCCGTGCGCAGAAAAGAGATTTCTGTTTCAGCGTGCATGCATCCTAAGAGGTGGCTGTGCCAGTGTTACAGGGGCATCCTACCAGAGGTCGGCCCGGTTATAGGTGGGCTGCGCCACGAGGGGTCAGCCACATAGAGCTCTAGCCACAACGCCATCCAGATTAGCTTACCCCGCTTTCTAGCAGCTTAGCATTAGCATCGATAACCAAGCCACTTTCACACCAAATTACTTTCAAGCCTCAAGGGCCAGTTCCAACTCGCTCAGTAACGGCTCAACAGCTCTGTCACGGATAGGAAAATGCCTCCGCCATGTAATCGTGGACGCAGCCGATATCCCTTCAAGTGCGCCAAGGCAGCTTCCAGGTTCTTTCGTTTGTCCGGTCTTCTATGATTGGACAAAATAATGACTCAGCTACTTCCTCTAACTATGATTCGATCGGGAATAACAGGTCCTTGCGAGCTGCCTTAGTGCACTTAAGGTCATGACTTTCGTTTGGAACTAGGTCGCCGCATCACAAAGTATCGAATAGGTTCCCCAATACCTATATGAGAAGCACTAATATTATTGGGGCATTTGCCAACTTCGATAGATTTGAAGATTGAGATGAACGAAATAAACCTTTTACTGCTTTATGCTTCTATGCATCGACTACATGGTCCATTCAGTCGCTGTTTTTTATTATGACATGAAGGATAGGGTAGGTCGCAGCTTGGTGGCTGGTGTTCAGTCATAGCGTCGAGCACCGCCACACCAAGCTTATAGGGAACGACTTCTTGGGGCTGTGGCTACAGAATGAGCCCAGTTAAGATCTTCTTTCACTTCAACTCGTCAAAAGACTTGGCACTTCATGACATCTTGTCATTTGGCAGATTCCAGGGTTTGAGCAGGTTTTGCGTTGGGTTACCTGTCAATCCAAGGTCAAATGACAAGTGGGGCTGAGGCAATTTTGCGGCGCCGTGTTATCACCAGCCACAAACTCGCTTCTATTGCCGAGCGCTGTCGGAGTTTCGATTCTGGCAGCTAATTTACCTATCAACCTTTCTCTTTCAACTCGCCCTCTTCATTTCCACAGGCAACGATTTTATCAGCGAGCCATGAATGCAGTCCTCAATCCCACCCGCCTTTGCGGGCCTCGGCTTCTCTTACCATCGACCCGTGCCAGCGTCGCATCAGCGCACCACCGAGCATCGTTCGGCCTCAGTCTGCAGAAGCAATGGACCAGCAGCCAGTCCTGTGGCAAGCAAAAGACTTGCCACAAGCCAGCTCCAGTTTCCGCGACATCCGTTGCATTCTGGGTTTCTAGACCGACTTGGAAGAGAGCCTCTGTGAATACCCTGCGATGCCTCGTGGGCTGCACAACCGGCGACTTTGCAGCTATGTGGTTTCTACAGGCCTACTACCCGGATCTCAGCATGGGCGTAGTCATGCCAATATCTAGTGAGTATCATCTTCTGAATTTCTTGCCATGATCTCTGACGGGAACAGTGGCGTCTGGAATCTCGACTTCAATTCTACTCGAGACCGTCATGCTTCGCATCGGCCGTGACGGACTGCCCTGGCTTTCTGCTGCCAGGACCGCCGTTGGCATGAGCTTCATATCCATGTTGACCATGGAGGCTGCCGAGAACGCCGTCGACTACTGCCTGACTGGTGGGACAGTGGCCCTGAACGATCCTACCTTTTGGGTCGCCGCCGCAGTATCAATGGCAGCCGGTTTCTTGGCACCTCTGCCCTATAATTACATACGGCTACGAAAGTATGGAAAAGCCTGTCATTGATTCAGGAGGCTTATGTTTCAACCTTACACCCTGTGGTGGACGGCTGTGGGATCCTGTCTGGCCACTTCACTCCTCATGTATCCATGTATTATACTTGCTAGTTCTGATATGAGAATCGCCTTTGGTTAAAGGTGCATGGTGCCCAATGGTTGTATACTAAAGAGCAGTATTTTCTTAAGATGCTTCGAGATGCACAGGTTATCCAAGATGATGAAATTGGTTAACCTTGTTTCTCATGACTCATTGATGCTCGTCGCCTCCAATTGCGATAGTATTGTCAGCTGATACCCAGCTCGATATCTCGAGATTCCATTCCTGCTATATCTAACACTAGAGAATTGTCAAGTCATGCCGTGGCCCCCATCCTTCTGTTTCCTGCTCTCCATGTCCTAGTTGCGCGGCCAGTTGGCGACACACGGCCAGAATCGGCCTCGGGGACTCAAAGACCTCAAACTTGCCATCCTTACATATTCCCCTTTCGAAAGACTCAACTGGCGCAAAATGATCCCAGAAACGTGAGGCACCCCCATCGACACACCATTCCGAACTACCTCTTCATAGTGCGGTAGGTAGCGAATGGGGAGCAAATAAAGGTCCTCGCCGATGGCCTTTTCTTGCTCCTCCTCTGTGTCGAAAATCACATCACCGAGAACGTTGTTGCCAATTGACAGCCTGAGATACTCGCTGCCCGACTTGGACTTGTGAATATACAAACTGGCCTTCGCGAGGCTACCTCTGACGCGGAGAAACCCGCCCTGGACTTGTCCAAACAGATTTGCCTCGCTCACAAGTTCAACGTGCGCGTCAATGACTTGGAGAATTATATCTCGGTCGTCAGAGAAGCGGATGCTGCATACATTCTCGATACACCCGATGGCAGACGCCCAAGACCAGCTTGGTGCAATATATTTGTCCGGTTGCTTCCGCCGAACGAGCCACTGCATCCCACGGACTTCCCACAATAGCTGTGGGGCGAGATGCTGACGCCACATACCTGCTAGGTATTCGGACTGAATGTATGCTTGCATCTTGGAAGCTATGGCTGATAGAGCAACGAGCTTGTCAGCCTCATAGGTGAGATGACCAGGCGAGAACCTCTCCACTGCGTGACCCCACAAGCTGAAAGCATCGAGAGACTGATCTGCCCCTAGGCCCAGTGACTCACGGATTCGCGGTCCGGCGGTGTGCGGATAGATACCCCGCAAGTTCGTAGTGCTAGCTTGCTGAGGGAGATGTTCCGGAAAGTGCTCACTGGCTGCTCCTTGGTGGCATTCGAAGGCCACCTCATTCTCACAAAAGAACAGGTTCCGTGGAGCCAGAGTGCGCTCCTGGAATACCCAGGCACGCATGTTGAGCGGTGCTGATGTCACATTCCCCCTCCAGTACGAGCTTTGAAGGCTGTACTGTAGTACCGGCCCGGGTTCAGGCCCCAGTGTAAGTCAAACATGAGAGGCTTGACTATGTTGGGGTCTCGGTGGCGAAACAGCCGACAGTTCCATCCTTGGCGTGCGTGGCGGCAATGTTGCAGTATGAGTTGGAGTATACTTGTGCCATAG
Source organism: Fusarium setosum (assembly GCA_013623625.1). Classification (NCBI taxonomy): domain Eukaryota; kingdom Fungi; phylum Ascomycota; class Sordariomycetes; order Hypocreales; family Nectriaceae; genus Fusarium; species Fusarium setosum. The sequence continues at coordinate 61,115 of JABFFE010000220.1, read as the reverse complement.
TGGCAGACTGTTCTTGCCAATCCTGTGTGGAGTCTTGAATGATGCACAGGCAGTCGATCCAGAGGTAGTGGGCGTCGAGACGGCGGGCTATCTGGATGGCATCTTGGAAGGTCTTGCTGAGTTGCGCGAGAGGGATTTGTTCTTGTAGCTGGCGAAAATTGTTGGTAACAAGTCGTAGAGGCAAATGTGAGCCCCAGCAATGTCTCAAGGTGACATATCGGCCTGGGCTTGTGGATTCGTCCACGATGGTGAGTCGGGGTTCATATCCGGGCGTGATTTCGATGATCCGAGATGGGAGGGTTGTTAGGCCCTTGGTTGCTGACGCACACCGTTCGTGCGTGCTGGTGCATTTCGCCAGCCATTTTGATACGAGAGCGCAGGTTGACTCTGAACTTGTGTTCGCCTCAACAATTCTATTGTTTAAAAGGCCCTCCATCTCTGAGCCAATAAAACAGTGTCAACAACAGGAGGTCTGATGTCTTGAGGTCAGCTTCAGCTAACGCTTACCATCACAAGGGTACAGATCTAGGAAGCACTTGATCTCATCGCTACCAAGTTCCTCACTGAGATCTGAGGTTACTATCATGGAAAGATAGCCTGGTCCCTCATCTTTTAGATGCAGAGAGTGCTCATAGACAAGCTCTCGCGTCTCGATCCGGCTTAAGGCGTCCCTCATTGAACTGCTCATGACGTGGACCAGCCGTTGACAAAGTTGGCATCCTTCCTGGGCCGTTTTGTTTATGGATTCCGACGCCTTGAGCTTTCGACTTAGAATGTCCCCACCTTCCATCTCCTGTCGCTCCTTGTAGATGACTCCGGCAGGAGGTTGAGGCCTGAGAAGCGCACTGCACTTCTAGCACAGCTGCGTGTTCTGTGGCAAGAAGCTTGCATCGAGTTGATGATTGGGAGCTTCTTCCATTTCTTGTATTGAGTAAATAATGCTATCCGGCTATCTGTGTCTGAATGAAAGATTGAAAAGAAGAGATTGACGTGTGAATTTTTGACAACAGCGAGTAGTGAGAGCACCCCGCAAAGGAGGCTGTGCTCTGGCCAACCAGAGTGCAGCGTCTTGTGAGATGTGCTCTGCAGGTTAATGAATCAGGTGATCGTGTATTGCTTCTCTTTGGTAAGACTACTAGTATACCTTATGCCTCGTGAATATGGGCATATCCCCGCGTCAGAACCCTCTCTCAGCTACTTGGACTATACTAGTGATGAGGAATTATGATGAATGTCTCTCGATATGTTGACGTGCCCAGTCAAATCAACAGGGCTCAAGTCACAAGGGAGCGTTTATTTCCATTGCTACAACACTACCGAAATTCGGAGACTCCGAACAAATGCTGGCTACACTAGATCGCCGGGGATATACTTGGTGTAGTCGCCCTTGGCCTTGAGCCAGTCAATAGGATCCATCTGCTCCACGAAGCCACCATAAGGCCGGCTCACATAGTAGCCCAATACCCGAGCCACATCTTCGGGGTAGCTCTCAATAACCTCCCGCGGGATCGCAAGATACTGATTCTCGTCCTGGCGCAGCCACCCCGGAGTCATGAATGCAGCAAGGAGCAGCCGGTATTCATCCCCGGTCGAGTTGTGTCCGGCACCGTGGTACGTCGAGCCGAGCCTACTGCCCGTAAGCGTGTTGGATCACATCAACTGGGAACTCACTCACCACATAAGAGCGTCGCCCTTTTCGAGTTCTGCGGGGACCGCCTCGTCCATCCTGGGCTTTCTCTCATCATCCCACTTATGAGAGAAGGGGACAACGTTGGTCGCGCCGTTTGCTTTATGAGAACGCGTGCAGGCAAACATGATGCCGAGCTCTGTTTCATACTTGGCTGGGTGTCGAGTATGGTGGCACTGATCATCGCGATGAAGGCCTTGGGCCTTGGCTCCCGGGCCCAGCCAGAAGGCCATGGCATTGGTGAGCTGGGGAAGGCTGGTGGATGTGGTTTCCTCGGATCCCCACCAAGTAGTGGTCTTCTTGGTGAGCAACAGATGGGCAACCTGCTGGTAGAGCGGAGTCATGAGGATTTCTGTTGCAAAGGTTCTGCTTTTGCCGGCCAGGGCGGTGATGCGACGTGTGTTCTCGGCAAATGTGACTCCAACATGCTTCTGGCCATGGAGGTCGGGCTGGATTTCATCCCAGACCTTGTCTAGCTTGGCGGGATCGGCAATCTTCTCGATGATGACGCCACCGTCCTCGCGGATAACCGCGAGTACCTCTTCCGGCGTAGAGGTTGCAGGAAGTCGCCTCAATGCGGGCGGGTTGGTGTTGATGGTCGCAGCGGGCATGGTCGTTCAGGTGAAGCGTTGGCAGGAATACTAGTGGTGTACTGGAGTTGATAGTGTATAAGATGAATGTTTGAGTTTGGGCTTCATGACGCTGTCGAGTAATTATATCAGGACCTGTCGTATCTTAGCTGTGTATTTGAGTGACGATCTCCTGTGGGAGGCGTTGACTACTCGATTTGGTAAGTGTAACGCTTCACCCAATTCGGTAAAATTTCCCCAAATGATGGAGGCCTTGTGATTTTTGCCTTGCTCTTGTCTTGGACCCGATCGCCATTGGAGATTGAAATAGACCTCCAGTTGGCCTCAATCACGTTCAAAGTGCTGATGATCGATCACACTCGGTTCAACTAAGCCTAACCAACACCTAGTCCAACCGACGGCTACACTACTTTACCAAACCTCCATTTATATTCCCAATCATGCCCAACCCTCCCCATCAGAAGCAGAACCCGGAGGTGGTTGAACTGCCGGTTACTTCAGACGTCGATGAGGTCGTCAAGATCATCCGTCGCGATGGTGGAGTCATCATCAAGAATTTCATCTCGCCTGAACAAGTCAACCAGATCAACAAAGAGGTTGAGCCCTTCTGGCAGCAGAAGGGAGTTTACAAAGGCTCCCTGTTCAATGCAGAGGACCCTCCTATGAGGTAACCCAATCCCAAACGCCGCAGATATCCAGACATGCTTACAGTGGTGCAGTGGCCTTGCTGGCAAGTCGAGGACCGTTGCCCATGACATCCTTAACCATCCGCTGTATCGCGAGGCTGCCAAGAAGGTCTTGCGAGACGTCACGTTTGTTGCCCGGACCAACTCTTGGGATGGAGCTAACACGGCCTTAGCTACCCTTGGTGGGGTGACTCACGAAGCATCTGCATCTCTGATCCAATCCTCGCCGTGTCCCAGGCCTTCACTCGAGGCCCACACACCAAGGGCCAGCCACTCCACCGAGACGATACTCCTCAGCACTTTGAGCACGCCGAGGGAAGTGGTGATAGTTCCTTGCTGGGAATATTGGTTGCCGGAACTGTAAGTCACCTCGGCTACTCAAATACTGCACTGTATCCTGACTCTGAATAGCGATGCACTTTTGAGAACGGGGCCACACAACTGATTGTCGGCTCCCACCTCTGGGGCGATGACCGCGGACCGGCCGACCCCAGCTTGTGTTCGACGGGAGAGCTCGAAGTTGGCGATGCGCTGATCATCATCGGGAGCATCTGGCATGGCGCCGGCCACAACATTTCTGAGGAACGACGCAACATCTTCTCAATGCACATGGTCAAGGGAACCCACCGCCAGGACGAGAACCAGTTCTTGGCCATTCCCTTCGAGGTCGCAAAGACGTACGACCCTGAGGTGCAGGCACTTATCGGTTACTCTGTCAGCCAGCCATATCTCGGATATGTTGACTTTGACGACCCGATCAAGCTGTTGTCGGATGAGGTCAAACTAGCACAACATGATCTGCAGGGTATAATCTTCGAGGGCCCGGGTTCCGAGAACTACACTGGCCCTAGGCCGGACGTCCGCAAAGCAGTTGCTGCATCCTAAGCATGCTTTCTCGCCGGTCGCGAGGTCGTAACCGTGGCTGCTCACCGGACCTGGCCCGATGGATGTCGTTAAGAAGATATACGATAGGTCTTGGTAGCTTAGTTTAGTACCTCAAGATGCCAGATTATGAATTCTTGCCTTTTTACTAGAGGAATCTTTGCCTGTGTGCAAGATGCTGAAGAAATAAATTACGCCACGACTGCTCTACGACTTTTGCCCATGCCCACGTAGAATCGCGGGTAGTATACCGGTAGGGCTCCATGCCATTCAATCACCTCAGTCGTGTCCTGCTGATGAATATTGGGCAACTGTCTTGGCATGAAGCTCATGATGCTAGAGACATGGGGAAAAAATACAGTCTTCTTTGTTGTTGTGAACGTAAGCTGCCCTTGACGGAGCAGCACAGCAATTTAGATAGATAGCTGGAAAATCAAGAATGGGCTCAGTGTGCTAAGCAAATATGGCATTTCCAGTAAATTAGATACATATCTCAAACATGTCCAATAGAGTTGCGTTTCATCCCCTGCTCGGTGTGTCTACTTCAAGGTGGCCCGTCCCAAAGTTGCGTCCATGGTGCTCGTCTCACCCTCAAAGATCAAGACCCTTCCAATAGAACTGATCGAATGAACGACAAACCCATTGCTCCCACTCGCGGAGTTCGTCTTGGCTTAGGGATCTACTGGACGACTGCGAAGACCTAGTAGGATGTGCTTGCCTGTCAGAGCCCGGTCGCTGTTGGTGGTTGAGTTTTGGAGCTTTTCTGGCCTCTTCTTGTCGTCTAGCCGCGTGGTGTAAGAGGTATGTACGTTCTTCGTCTGTTGTTGACAAGTAATCCAGCAACTGGCCTCTCCAATCTTGGAGCTCGTCCCCCAAGGGGCTGGCCGCGGGGTTGCCGCCTAAAGATGGCGCTTCCAATGATGTTGACGAGGCCTCAGACTCGCGTCTCGGGTGTTGAGGAACCGATTCCCGCGTGACTTGCAGATAGAGGGATCTTGTCTCTGAGGGTGTTAAATTCCAATGGGCGGTATGTACGACGGCGACTTTTGAGGTAGAGGCGTTAGAGGTGTCAGACGACGACATGATGTGGCTGATTGAATGCAATGGGAGGCATGCAAGGGCCGAGGAACTGTTGTGGAGGGCGATAGGGAACAGGCCGAGGCAAAGGGCAGTTGAAGAAGCCGCCGACCAGGTCCAAAAGCAACTAGTTTCGGCTAATGGGTCTCGATGATCAAATCCTCTTATTTTTACCTAATCTGGTTATTTTGCCGCCTCTCACCCCCCTTGCCCAGTGTCTGAGAGACCAAGCCACTTCAGCCCAGAGGGCGTAATTTCGCCTCGCTTGTCTTGGTAAAATTGCCCTATTGCAGTCGCTCATGGTCCATTTCGATACAGTGGGGTTGTTGACGCCGCTCTACTTGGATAAATCTTGGTCAGTCGCCAGGTTAAGTTGACAAGCCTATGCAGCAGTGACGGCTACCCCAGGTTCAAGTACAGCCTGGCTACATCCCTGTCGACCACACGTTTGAGCCGAGGCATCCAGTCCAGTCATGGAGCTCCCTCAGTCGTTTCCAATGAGGGTGGCGGACGGAAAGTTCATTCAGATACCCTCGGTCGGGTTCGGCACCTTCGCAGCTGGTATGCCCCCATGAATCTCTTGACATACCTTACCATTCCTGACAATCGATTGGGGAGATAGATGACCCTGCATGGTGTGCTGATGCGGTTGCCGCCGCCCTGAAGGCTGGGTACCGCCACTTGGACACGGCTTGGGAATACGGGGTACAGCCCGGCCCCCAACAGCTGTTGGTGTTTGTCTTATGCTGACTCGCCTACAGGTAGATGCGCAGATTGCCGATGGTATTCGTCGTTCTGGAGTCCCTAGAGAAGACATTTTTATCACTACCAAATTCTGGCCCCAGTTTGCTGCGCCCGAAAATGTCTCCAAGGGTCTGGACCAGACTCTCAAGGCAATGCAGCTCGAGTACGTTGACCTGTTCCTCGCACATTTCCCTGGTGCCCTGAAGCCCGACGGCGATCTCAGCACTGCCAGGAACTTCATCGGGGCTATGCCTGCGGACCAGAAAGCAGCTGTTGACGAGGAGGGGAATTATGTTCCTGACTTGGCACATTGCCCCAAAGTAGTTGCTGAGCTCAATGGGGGCCATGGTAGCTTCATTCCCACATGGAACGCCATGAAGAATCTCGTGAGAACTGGAAAATGCCGAGCAATCGGCCTGTCCAATTTCGAGAGGGAGCACATTGACGAGATCCTGCCGCATGCGTCCCACGACGACGTTCCCATCTCTTGCAACCAAATCGAAGCCCATCCGTGGTACCCCAATACTTCGCTCATATCGTTTCTTGAGTCGCAAGGCATAGTGGCTACGATTTACAGTCCCTTGGCACCAAAGACCTTCACAGCTGGAGGTCTTGTCAGCGGCGACCCTTTCAAGCCCCGAGGAGTCCTACTGATTGAGGAGTCAAATGTTCAAGAGGTGGCTCGTCGGAGTAAGATGGATGCTGGTCAGGTGTTGCAGAGCTGGGCAGTACAACGGGGGACAATCCCCTTGGCCAAGAGTCAGAAGCCACAGAGGATCAAGAGCAACTTGACTATCCGGCGGCTGTCGGATGAGGACTACGAGCTTCTCAACTCGTTGGAAATGCCTGGATTGTTAGGAAAGTCTGTGGACATTGACTTTTTGTTCCCAGGCTTGAAGTTACGAGGGTGAGTTGCTTTGGGCGAGGTATGGACCCCAAGGATACCGAGCTAAGGAGTTAGTTAAGGCCCTCTCGTCGTGTAAGTGCCGCCCAAGGCACGGTGCCATGGCGGCTTTCATATAATTCCTGGTTACAGCCCAGTTAAAAGATAAAGAGATAAAAAGAATAGAGAAACTGTGACTGCCTGTCTCCGGGATAAGTAATAGTGCAGTAGATTTTGTGCGGTATTGTCTCGGCTGCCACAGACTTGGTAATTTGAAGACAACGTCCTTGCTTTTATCACAGCAGCTATGCAAGGAAAAGCGAGTGATACCATCTGTGCAGGGTGACATCTCATACCAGTTGGAATCTCTGCCACCAGTGATGTCGTAGAGCCAATGTTGATGACCTATTATTATCGCTTGATCGCAACACTGTCTATGCAAGAAAGCAGCGAAATGGTATATCGGCAGTCTAGAAACACCAACCGACTGTCTCCCCCCCGAGTCCTATCAAACCCGTCTGCCTGCCAAGGTCGTAAATCAATTTCTTAGCAATTGGCCATATTTGAGGACCCCCTGAGCTATCGCTTATTCCATTCTGGCCCAATCTCCACCATCAAGCTGTATGAAAATGGCATGGCCACCTTTCCGTCTTGACGATGTATGCGATTGTGCAGCAACTATTATTTCTGCCCGAACCGCTTGTGCGAGAAGCTTGTTTATATCTGCGCAGATCACTTTTACTGCGTCCTGTAGGATTGGAACATGATTGCCCTCCCAAACCCTGAAGAAGCGTGGTCACTAGGCAACCCCGCCAGGGAGTCGGCCTGTGCCTAGCAGAGTTGGATCATCTACGGAGTCGACTGGCGGGGAAACCACTGCACCCTCGGTTAGACTTGGCTTTGTCAGAATCCTCGGCACTGACGACGCAGTGGCATGTTTTGTGGAGGATTAGACTTCTACATTTAGAGCGTGCTTGAACCAACGACTTGTCAAGAAAACCCCTGTTGCTAGTGGAAGAGTTGTGCAACAGGGGGGAGCATAGATACGAAGCCTTTGGACAAGCAGAGGGGAATGTGTTAGGATAGGCGACACCTGAATGACAGAGGAACGACCTATCGAGCGCCCTGAGATCGTTAGATTTTCATCGGTAGGGGGTGACCACTGCATCTCTCCGGGAAAGGGATGGTGGCGAGTATAGTACGTCCTCGTGAAAAAGCTCCTACTTTTTCCCATTAAGGCTTAGCCCTATCTTCCCTAGCAACCAAGATCAGCGAATGGCCCGGAGGCAATTCGTAATGATAGGAGTTTGGCTTAAATATTCCTAAATGGGTTTACCCTGGTCATCCCAAGAAGCTTTACAGCTTCTCAACAACACGATTTCGCCAGAGCCATGATAGGTTTATAACATACCGGTTCATAAGGGCAAACATACTATCTTCCTTCCTCTTCCACCGTTCTGTTTTCACAGACACTCTTCACACTCACCACCAGATTCATTTGACGTCGATAACTTTGTGCCAAACGCGAACGAAACAGGTAACTTGGTTCATTACGATGGCAGAGAAAGTCGAGCCCAACACCCCTATCCACCACACCGACTCAAACCATCTCGGAACGGTAGAAGATGTGCGGCTGAAGCGCGACTTTGGTACATGGAGCATCTTGTCTGTTGCGTGGAATATGGTCAACATCTTTGGTGGCATGTCGTATATTTTTGTGGTTGGATTCTCGGCCGGAGGCATCCCTACCATCTTTTACGGCTTGTATGTCATATTTCCCTTTGAAGTAGCTAATACAGAAAGAAAGAAGCTGACCCTGGCTTACCAATCAGCATAGGTTCCTCCTTCTGCGTCTTGTGCATCATGGCAACCCTCGCTGAATGCGCTTCCATGTTTCCAACTGCCGGCGGTGCCTACCACTTTACCACGTTCCTCGTCCCCGATAAGTACCGAAGGTATATTGGTTATCCACTCGGCTGGTTCAACTACCTGGGCTGGGTCATCACCATCGGCGCCTGCTCGTCCATCGGCGCGGGTCTGACCTTTTCCCTGGTCAACCTGTGCAAGCCCGACTTTGAAGTGACCACCCGCTGGCAACTCTTTCTGGTCTATATTGGCTGGTGTACCATGGCCTGGGCCATCAACGCATTCAGTTTGCCAGGAGTAGGCTACCTAGAAACCTTTGGCTGTAAGACCTCCAATCTGCTCTTCCGCCTAACCGTCTGACCGTTTCTATAGGTGCTGCTAGTATGCTTGGTTTCGTGGGGTTTGTTATCGCCCTCCTCGCCCTCAGCCCTAAGGCAGATGCGGCTTTCGTGTTCAAAGATGTCGTCAATGAGACAGGGTGAGCGCCCCCTACAACCTCTTGTGATCAAGCCATGCAGGTACTGACGGCTGTTGTCAACGAAGCTACACGGCTGCTTCAATGGCCGTTGCCCTGGGTCTATACAACAGCATGGTTGCTTTTATCTGCCTAGACGCGCCTTGTCACTTGGCCGAAGAACTCCCGCATCCTGCCGCTCAAGTCCCCCGCGTTCTGTACATTGTCATGGCAACTCAATTTGTGGTTGGTGTACTTTATATCCTCACCATTGGGTTCTCGATTACCAATATTGACGTTATTATTAACACACCAACTGGGTAAGCAAATGGTCTAAGTTTACACGCCACAGCATCACTGACAGATGCCAGTGTTCCAATCATTGAAGTTGTGCGGCAGGCTTTGAAAAGCGACGCTGCCGCTATTATTTTCAATATAGTCTTAATTATTAATTATATAGGATCTGTGACTGGATCTATGCTTGCCTCGAGCCGTCAGGGCTATGCCCTGGCCCGCGACGGTGGGCTGTTCTTTAAGCAAGAGTAAGTGGCACGAGATGATGAGAGATAGGTTTTCTAACTTCCTTTTTTCTAGACTTACCCGAATTCAGCCTAAGCTCATGGTCCCGCTACATTCGCTTAACCTTTGTTACGGGATCTCAGTGCTGATTGGGGTTGTGTAAGTGAAAGGCAAACCCGATGAAGTGGTAAGAAACATCGGTCGCTGACATGTGAATCAGATATCTCTGTTCGACACAAGGCTTCAACGCATTGATTGGAGCCGAAGCACTTTTCATGCTCTTGAGCTACTGTTTGTCTCCCGGGACATGGCATTGCGAATGTGACTTGACTGACTGACTGGCACAGCCGCCCCGTCCCTGGCAATGCTCGTATGTGGTCGAGCGCATCTAAGAAAGACAGCATATAGCCTTGGTCGTCTCGGATACTTCTGTGCTGCTGTATCAGTACTATATACCGGAATAGTTACCGTCCTGGTCATGGTGCGGAACCCTACTTATCCCCCATCTACGCTCTCACTGCTGACCAGCCTCGATAGATCCCCCAGGTGCATCCCGTCACTGCATCCAGCATGAACTACACTATACTTATAGCCGGCGCTTTTGCTATCTTGTGTATTGGCATGTGGTTTTTCGATGCTAAAAGATCATACCAGCCGCCGGCATTTGAAGAATTTGTGATGCATGTAGCTCCCCCTGAGGACAGGGAAGCGTTTACGGAGGGTGACAAAACACTTGATGAGCCTGGGCACAGTGAAATTTCATGAAGAGGAGAAATGAGACCGTTGCCATGTTACCTTTCTATAGATGTAGATAGGCTAAATAGCACAACGTTGAACATAACTATTTAACTTGGTGCACCGCCTGGTATTATTAATTCATTTTATCGAGTCATGTGATCAACGTACGTAGATAACCGGAGGATATTCATGGTCAAAATCTATAAGGATTAATTTTGCTGTGTTCTTATAGTTGTGAAGGCAAACTACACTTGATAGAGCAGGGGCGCATATTAGATAGAGGGTTAATTTTTATGAAGTAAATTGGATTTCTATAAAACCAAGTTAATTTGGATACCTGATTTAACCATTATACTCCGCCACCTAGATCTACCCGTCACCTCCATGTCGGCCCAAACACGCCGCAAAAGGTTGATTATGGTCAGCGGCATTGCGAAGCTGACCATGGCCGTCATGTTGTTACACGTATCCTCGACAAGTTGTCTCTGGGCCTCATCCAGGGCGTGCACACCGAGCATGAAAATCGGCCACATAATGGACTGCATCCAGGACAGACCCCGGAGGGCCGTCATCCCTTTCTCCACGCACTCTTGTACGCGTCGATCTGAAGATGGCAAGGCACAGATGTCGGCGTATATGAAGCACAGGAGCCCTTGGCGCCATATTTCGTTCACTTCAGCGGCGTAGGCATTGTACGGCGCAGAAGCAGACGACGGGCTCGGATTCCACTCTTTCACACGGTTGAGCAGGTCCGCCATATCAGGAATGAGGTTTTGCACAGCTTCAGTGTCTGACGTTGGTCGTGAAACGGCGCTATAAAGCCGCGTAGACTCTTTCAGGAGGCAAAATAGCTGATAGTCGGGAAAGTTACAGAACCACCTTGCTTGGTCCTGGCTGAATTTTGGCTCTGCAAGAGGATCTATGCACTGTCAGCCTCCTGCAATTTCTAAACGCCGCGATAATAGCTACCCTCGATAAACTCCAGATGGTCCGTCTCCGCCATTTGGCTACTGTGGGACTGAACTGTCCGGCCAATTGCCGCCATCCAGTTGAACTGGAGGTAGAGAAATGACATGGCCACAGTTGGACTTTGACCAGGAGACATCGTAACCTTGTCTAATAAGAGAGCTCTCGCCGAGTGCAACTTGGATGTCCAATTGCCGGTACCATTTCCAATAGACTGTAGATCTCGATTAACAGAGGTCGTGTAATGCCCAGCCAGCTAGAATTATACCTCGAGGAGAATGGAGAGCAAAAGGGCCGCTGCCAGAGTCTCTACCTGCTTCGAGGTTTTTGCTGCACTATGAAATGACGCCTGCGAGGCATCATGATACAGGGATACCACCCCTGGAGGTAACTGCCCCATTCCACTGAGGTGCAAGGCAGATGCACCCAGTATGGTGGCTCTGAGTGGAGGGCAGGCGGATGCCAGTTTTCCATACACGAGTTTGTACGGGTTGCGCGTTGGGGCCACAGGATGTAAACCTGGAGCCAATACGTTGAAAACTGGCAATGCGTGAGCCTGACCTGGTGATGACATAGGGATCCCTAACGGCGGGAGAGAAGCCAAACTTACAATGACTGTAAAGATAGCTGTCAAAGGGGCTTTCAGAAAACAACTGCCCGGCCAAATCTCGCATCGTAAATGGGCTGCTGAAAAATCCGGGCTCATTGTCCTCGTCGGAGACTGACGGTTCCATAGGATCCATTTGCAGGGGTATCAAGGACTGGCCATCAATGACATCGGCTGCTTGAATGTCTGGTGGCGCACATGAGGCTTCCGGCTCATCTGGCGCGGGGAGTGGCCAGAGCATATTGGCCGAGCTGTCCTCGGTATCATGATTCGGGTCATGTTGCTTGTCCTCTTGGATATGGTTAAAACCATTCGTTGGGTTCATGAGGTAGGTATCCCGCTGTATACCATGGCCGGCCAGAGAGAAGGTCATGTCGTTGGCCAAGGCGACGCCTGGCGACATGCACTGCCACGATGCATCATCCTGCGAAAGGAACTGAAGCTGAGAGTCGGGCATAGACACTCCTAAATCGTCAAAATCCTCCCAGTTGTGTGCTTCTTGTGCGGGCGTCTGCGTAGGCGTCGGGGCATAAGAGCTGTGGCGGCGCTCTGACTCTTGAAGCCCCATTCTTTCACCTGGAGAACCCTCCGATGCGGGTGCGTACGAGTTGAGGAGGCCCTCGTTTCCCCTAGCTAAACCATTGCCTGACGGCTGGTCTACTGTGAAAGACCCATCACTGGGCCGTGGCTGATCTGGAGGAACAGAAATGACACTTTCTGGGGTGATACCGGACACTTGAACCAGTGTTTCTGATGCGCCTTGCGCCGGTGCTTCCTCTGAGACCGATGATTTCTTCCGTCTGGAAGCCCGTGGCTTTCTCTTTCCTGCCGAAGACTCTGGGGCAGAGCCTCTCCTCATCCTGCAAACCATCTGGCCGCCATAGGCGCCTTGGGCCTCAAACTCGATGAGACGCAGTTCGTAGCCGCCACAGGTGATACCTCGAGCCTTGCACGTGTTGCATTCTGGCTTTGTCTCGTCACACTTCCGCCGCTTTTGACGGCAGCTCCAACAACCTGGACGGGGGTCAGCGCTGGCATCAACAGTCCCCCTGCCAACGTTACGTCATGTACTTACCGCCCCGAGAGCGTGTCCCTGCCATATCTGTCAAAGAAGTGCCTGTAGAGTAACCTGGTAAGCAACGGTCCGGATCACTGTCCAAAAGAGAGCACTGAGGTCAGGAGTGTTACCAGTTGGCTGGGGTGTAGTCCAAACCTCCTGTCACATTCAAGACCAACCGAGGGGGGCCGCTGATTCCGTACTCCCCATTCCTTATCTCCACTATCCAGGACTATCTCATGAGAACTGTGCGGGGTAATAAGATAAGCTTCCACTCGGCCCGGGAGCACCTTGGCTCGAGATAACACCAACAGTGAGGGGGCCAATCGTGTTGCAGACGATTCAGTCATAATCACCGGAACTGTACTTCCGCGCCCAAAGTAACGCTGTGGCACCCGGAATCTGGGGTTAATCTGGGGTCGAGCAGGGGGGACGAGTCGCTCAGAGCGCCTATTTTTTCTACTTTGAGTTTAGGTCAATGTCACGAAGCAACTCAGACGTCACCATGCCAAACAAACAGCGTCGAATTCATACAAACTCATTCTGCCAACTAAACTGCTGCCGTATTGCCCCCGTCGACTCTGATATCAGCTCCTGTCATGAACCGAGACCCATCCCCCAGTATGTACAAGACTGCAGCTTCGAGATCCTGCACCTCACCAAGTCTTCCTAGCATTGCTCCCAGCAGCCACTTGTTCCGCAAATCTGGGTCTTCGTCAAGGAGCTCTTGAGTCATGGCGGTCCTTATGTAGCCGGGGGATAAACTGTTGACTCTGATGTTGCACTCTCCAAACTCCAATGCCATGGACCGGGTCAGCTGGACGACTCCCGCCTTTGACGAGTTGTAATTGGAGTTGTGGATCCCCTGCGATTCAACGAATCTTGTTAGTGAAAGACACGAAATGGCGAGCACGTCTGAAATATGAAAAAGAGTCTTCAACTTACCCGGTTCGCAGCGTGACCAGCCATTGACGCCACCAGGAGCAAGCTTCCTTCTATACCGCTATCGCGCATTAACTTGGCCGTCTGCCTCGCAATGAGGAAACTCCCCGTCAAGTTGACATCAATGACGCGTCGAAAATCCTCAGCGGAGAGATCGTAGGCATGGCCAGCGAGCTGAGTGCCAGCACAATTCACCAGCCCCTTGACCGGCCGCCGTCGCTCAGTCGCCTTTTGGTGAATCTGGGCCAGGATCCCCTCCACGGTCGCCTCGTCCGTGATATCGCATTTGTGAAAGGAAACAAGAGCGTTTTCTGCGTCGCATCGCTGCTTAAGCTCATTCAGCTCGTCTGGTGCTGGGCCGGGGAGGAGATCGAGGCAAGCGACATCGGCACCCGCTGTGAGAAGGGTTTGTAAAATCTGTAGGCCTATTCCGCGTGCACCACCGGTTAGGATGATTGTGCGATCATGGAGAGAGAATAACGAAGCTAGCAGCTCTTGACAAGTGCGAGTCGTGCCAGCACCTCGAGTAGAGTCAGCCTGAGTGGAAGCCCCCGTCATCGTTGGTAAAGTGGATCGTTGTAGAGGAATTGTTGAAACCCAGTTATTGATGTGTTGAGATGTTTGAGGTAATATGTCTTGGCCAAGAAGATATGAGGACATTCCCCAAGACCTCATATCTTTCGGGTTCTGAGGCCTCGGGATCGAAGCTTTTAACTACATTAAGCTAGCAACAGCTGCAAGCATGTCGATGAGCCAGTAGACTCTGAGAGGACAAAAACAAAGTAGGTAACTATTGGCTACTTTTCCGAAAGAGGAAGCATCGTCCTCAGTGCCTCACTATGTTCACCCATTGCGGAGCCAGGTTGATCATCATCAACGTCGGCTCCGAACCCCGACCGAGGGCTGATTGCTTTGAGATGAAGGACCCACGCCTTCAGAGTCCACTCCTGGTCATTATAAAGTTCCTTGGCTCTTGACTCTGCATGGATAGCTGGGACTTTGATCACAACTCGCCACCACTTTTACTTACTTCGCCTTCAGAGGTTGAAGAAGCCGCACCGTCGTTTTCAAATCAATTGCCCGTGATATTATATCCGCAACTATGGATCTGTCGGTTTACACACAATACGTGGCTCTCGTCAACTCCGGAGAGGTCCGCAAGGCAGCAGATCTCTTCTTCTCTCCCAACTTCACCGTCTTCAAAAACAACCATGAATACACCGACCTGGAATCTTTTTTGCAAACGAAGGAACTTCAGCACTGTTACATGCACGAGACACTTGAGGTTCTCGGTTTCTACAAAGGCGAGAAGGGATTCACAGTGGAGACTATATACGGCTGGGTTGCCGATAAGGATGTCATCAAGGAGGACTTTGACAAAGCGGGACACCCTGAAGCATACCTTGCTCTGCGGGCTGGACAAAGCGTGAAGACACACTCCGTCTTCTTCTATGAGACCGAGGGGAATAAGTTCAAGAGAGTCAGGGTATATGATTTGGAGGCCCCTGTTTTTGAAGGATGAGATGGAAACGACATGGGACAATTTCGATATGCATGCTAAGTCTACTGACTTAAAGCCTTCATATTCATTAACTAGGCTAGATTTAACAAGTTCCGAGTTTTACAATCAATCATCCTAACGGAAGGTTAGCGCCTGGGGCACGTTGCCGCCGAGTCAATCGTACCACTTGTTCTTGATGTTTCTGGCTGTCCCTTTGCACAACTTGTTGCAGTCTCATCGGGGTTCGAGTTGAAAGAGTCCTTTCGTAGACGGGTATTTGGCAGATCGGTGATACTGCATGCACCACGACCATGGAAAGTATTGTTGTCTTGGTCGTCGTGAAAGGTTCGATTTCCACTGTGGCACTGCAGTGCTCTCCAAGATAGCGAGACAGCCTTGGATAGATGTGCGCTGGTCGTGTAGGTTGGGGTCATGACTACTTGATTCTGGTAATGACGGTGCCTTCGGAAGGCCTGTGGGAGACTATTGCTCATTCACAGGCTCAGTGTGTCGAGTGGATGATGCGGAGAAGAAGGGTATTAACCAAGCCAGGCCGGCGCAGAAGTTGGTGATCAATTAAGAGCAGCTGTATCAATCTTACTAGGGCGTTTATCTGTACTCCCTCTTTTAGAAGAGACACGGAGCTCGACCAACCCAGTCAATTATCTGACTGAACTTGCTACTTTTGGAAGTATTAGCCTATTGGGAGCCTTGGGAGAGTCCAAGGAGTGGCAAGACATCCTAGTACAAATTGGGGCATTTACCCGCGACTGCTCCCATGCACTCAAAAACAAATAACGACGTGGGAATCCCTCTACCTGTTTTCCATGCTTGGAACATATCAGCAATCAGTTACGTCACTCACCTCACTTGTTTGATAACCATGAGCGATTCGACTAAGCTCTTCGTCGGGTACCCTGCTGTTACCAAGTCGGGAGAACCAACTAGGTTCGACTTGAACCAGTATGTCACCCCAGGCCAGCATGAGAGCTGTCAGTATTATATCCCGCTGATTCTGATCATTGTTAGTTATCTCAACGTTCACATGCCTTTGGTCAACAAGCACTGGATACCCTATGGACTCAAAGGTTGGAGTGTGGAGACACTCAGCCAAGCCGATTCTCTTGATGGACAACCACCGCGGTACTCTGTCCAGGCAGTTCTCATTTGGGATAAGGTGGAGGGTTTGAGGAAGGCCCTGGCGGAAGCATCTAAGGAGACCCTTGCTGATATTCCAAAGTACACGGATGTTCAGCCGGACATGTGGGTGAGCAAGGAAGTCGACAAGTATGCTGGATAAGACAGAGAATCGATGCTTGACTTGGTCTCATGGCAAGTTTCATATATCAAAGGTTATGTTAAATAGAAAGTGACATGTTTGCATAATCCTGTCCTCCGTGAGGCCGGTGTTTACTTCTTCGCTCGAGACATGGATCCTGACTTGGTGACGATAAGAGCCCCGAGTAATGCTTTCGAGACTAAGGTACCTAATTCATGGGACGATAGCTACTAAATCATCGCAACACATGTAGCACCAGATAGTAATAAATACAATCCCACTCTTAAACGTAGGCAAAATCAAATTATAGTGGAAAACTGGCAATACCGTCAATGCATGAAGCGTTCAAAAGCCATTGATATTTCAGTCTACTGGAGCTTGCACAAAGCAATATTCAACACCGCGAGATTTCCAGACCTTGAATAATAGGCGTCAAATTTTCACTCCTTTGGATCGCGTCAGAAGCGTCTATATTTCTCCACCTAACATGCCAGGGCTTGATAAGAGCCGGCTCCATCGCGTTGTTTAGTCACACCAACTTCGTCACTAGCTTTCCAGTGTTTGAACCTTCAAACAGCTTTAGCCAGGTCGCTGGTACATCCTCGAATGCAGTCGGTATGACAGTCTCGTTGTCGTCCGACACATTCAGCCTACCATCCTCAATCGCTTGGCGGAGCAGGTTTTGTGCCTCGAGGGCCTTCTCAGGAGGATAATCATGCACAATCATGCCCTGAAGGCGCAGCCTCATGGAGATGATGTGAAAATAGTTGCGAAGCACGCATGGATCATCGGAATTATATCCAGAAATAGCTCCACAGGCGGTGATGCGTCCGTTGGTCGACATGCGTGTGAGCATCAGGTCGAGCATATCGCCGCCAACGTTGTCGTAGTAGATGTCAACGCCAGCACGGGTGGCCTCCTTGAGGTCAGCTTTGAAGGTCGGAGACTTGTAGTTGATACCTGGTGTTTCCGGTCAGCAAGTCCAACCACTTTGACGGCATAGGCTTCCAAACTTGCATTTATCTGCGCCCAGCTCTTCGACCCAGCGGCACTTCTCGTCGGTCCCGGCGATGCCGATGACGGATGCGGCACCAACGAGTTTCTTGGCAATCTGCACAACCATGCTTCCTGTTGCTCCAGCAGCTCCCGAGACGACGATTCTGTCTCCTTTGCGCGCTTCACTGACACTCAACAAGCCGTAATAGGCTGTGAGTCCAGTGTTCCCCAAGGCGCCCAGGTAGTGTGTCAGGCTGAGATTGCGAGCAAGAGGCTGGACCACATAGACAGCTGCCGCATCCACAACTCCGTACTCACGCCAGTCAATAGTTGCGCGAACAATTGCACCTTCTTCCACGTCGCTCGAGGCGCTCTCGATGACCTGTCCCAGGGCCCGAGCTCGCATCGGCTGCCCAACTTCGACCGGAGGCACATAAAGTCTTTCTTTTGGTATGCTGGGGTCTATCCAGCCTCTTTGGGCCGGGTCATTGCTGTAATATAGCGCCTTGACGAGCACCTGGCCTTGCTGGAGCGGAGGTAGGCTCACAGTTGTCAAGGCAAAGGTGGCATTGTCGCCGGAGAGAATGGGGAGGGCCGTAGGCTTATTCTTCAATACCCAAGCGTGGCACGCCGTAGGACGAAAGGCCATATTCTAGAAGAGTGCAAGATGACTGGAACAATGAGAAATATACTGGGAAAAGAGGGTGACGAGCGCGAGGGCCTATCGGCAGAGTTTCGTGAATCACGGATCTATTCCGACATTAATGATCATTCCATATAAGCAATATGCTCCCAAATTAAGTGCCTCAACGCACTGATTGGCAGTGATTGTGGAGTTGACCTCTCGCTCTTAAATTTTCTTATTACGGTCTAGTGCTTGCCCATTACCTACTCGGAACTCTCTCCGGATCCAGTAACATACGAGGACTCGGCCAGTGATTGCCTCGGCGCATGTATTACAAATCTTTACAACGGGGTTGGTTTATACCAGAACGTACCTCAGCAGAGGCCTTTGGCAGTCCTCTTTTCATTCCAAGCTTGCATCAAATTTGTCAAGGTGCCTAACTAACTAGACATCCCGGGTCATCTACAACCATCGACCATCATCGTTTCTGTGTCTTATAGCAATCCTCCCACCGGACTCATGTCGTTGGTATATGTGGGCAAATTCTCAATATTTGTTACCAGTCCGACCTCTCAAGTGCACACCTTCAGTCATCTTCCCAACCAACAGATAACCTATTTCCTCCTTTGAATCCCAAGACACTCTAGCAAAGGCCCATCGTGGCAAGCCACTAGATACGCCTTCTTTGTCTGGGACTCATTCACATGCTTGACTTTGCACCACGAAGGAACAGCAAAAGTGTCGCGTGCCTCCCACTTGAAAACCATCTTCTCGCCTGAAGGAGCTTCAACCTCAGTTCGTCCATTTCCCTCGTAGCAGTGATACAAATAGGACTGGCTTTCTTGTGATTGGATGGTTGCTCCAGGATTGAGACGTTCGGCTTGAACCCCGAGAATGCTTGATAGAGGCTTCCCATCAGCGAGAGTATAATGGTAGATTGCGTAGTCGTCTTGGCCAGTGTTGAGGATGTTCTCGACTGGTGCCCACGGGAATCGCCACTGGCATGGGTCACAGGGCCTTGCTCGGTTAGTACTTGTGTCTTTGGCTATGTGCTCCTTTGCATCAAGAACTCACGTGCTGGGGTAGCGAGGATCCGAATAACCCTCGGCAAAGTGCACCGGAGCAAACCGGAACAGGGGCAAATTCAACATGTCCAACCAGATGACTGGTTTGTCGCTCTCGTTACCGTGATCATGCCAGTGCCATATCGGCGTCACAACGACATCTCCTCGGACTAGAGGCATCTTCTTGCCCTCGACAGCAGTGAACCCTTCGCCGTCAATGATGAAGCGACATGCAAACGCAAGATGTCGATGGGCCGGGGCCGTCTCGCCTGGGTTGACCAGTTGCAGACCTCCGTAGATGGTGTCTGTAGTATACGGTGACTCTATACGCAGTATCAGCCAGGGCGGACAAGCTAATCGAGGTCTAGATTGGCAAAGACTTACGCATGCTGGGGTTCACTAGCATCAAAACTCTCCTCTCAGCCTTTTCTTCGGGCACCAGTTGACCAGCTTTTTGCAGATGCGGTAGAGCTTCTCGGTATTTCCACATGTGAGGCTTTGCAGTAGGATTGGGTGTAGGCGGCACCATGACGTTCATTTGTGACCACAATGGCTCTAGGTGTTGGGAAGGGAGAGCACTGAGATAGTTCTTCATCTCCTCAGTTTCGCCATCCGAGGCGCCCGAGGTCACGGTGCTCGCGTAGTTGCCCATATTGAATGAATATGTGTTCTGTGTAGGACGACCTTGTTTGTTTCCTGGGTACCAGTGTGTCTTGGATTCCAAGGGATGAACTGGTTGGTCGATATTCGATTGATATGTGCTGTAGTCTTTTCGTCTCAGGGATTTAGGAAAGATGAACTTGGAGTATGCTAACATTCGATTCTGGCATGGCAATCACTGCAATGCTCAGCCACTGCTGGGAGATCACTTGCAGTCGGAACAAAGTCCGGTATCCTCACAGGGATGTGTCCCGGCTAACGGTTCTGGATCCCCGTTCCGGTCGGACCGTGTTATGATTGGCCAAGCGGGGACCCGACAATCGCGCTCTTTGGGGGTCAATGGTGCAATTCCTTCAAATAAGCGAAATCTAGCGACTGAGAATAATTTAAAGTCAATAAGTAGACCGGAAGCAGTTTCCAGATGCGTCACATTACTAGCACCCTTGCTTCCCTATCCCGCATCATGTCTTCAACTCCCTGGACTCGGCTGATTCGCTTTGTCGACGACAACGACAACGAGACATTCGGCGAGCCTATCATTCAAGATGACAAGGACTTCACGGATCGTCTAGCCAAGAATGATCTCTGGGCTGTCGAGTACAAGGGGCAAAGTCCCATCTCAGAGCTCACCAAGGGAGACAAGATTCACGTCAAGGCTCTTCGGGATCTTCTCCGACCGGCTGACGTACCAATTATCCGGTGTATTGGACTGAACTACATCAAGCATAGTAAGCTGGCTTCCCAACATGAAGCAACACAATTGCTAATCTCGGATGTAGTTAAGGAGGGTGGCCGAACACCACCACCTTATCCCTCAGTCTTCATCAAGCCTTCTACCTCAGTAACGGGCTATAATGATGATGTGCCTATCCCCAAGGTCGCTCAAGATGGCACGGTAGACTACGAAGGAGAACTGGTATGTGATTACTGTGATTATTAGAAGGATGATTCCTGACAAACAGCCTAGGCCATCGTCATTGGCAAGACTGGAAAAAACATTCCCAAGGAGTCTGTTCTCTCTCACATCGCTGGATATCTTGCATCAAACGACGTTTCTGCCCGAGGGTGGCAACGCAACCCTAAGAAGGCTGGCGGTGTCCCTCAATGGTGCTTTAGCAAGGGATTCGACAAGTTCGCACCCCTCGGTCCTCTCCTCGTCTCGCCTGCTCTCGTTGGAAACGCCTCAAACCTTACGCTAAGGACGACGGTCAATGGGGAGGAGAGGCAAAATACTGACACTGGGGATCTGCTGTTCGGAGTTGAAGATATTGTTAGCTTCATCAGCCAAGGAACTACCCTTGAGGCCGGTACTGTAGTTCTTACGGGTACACCATCTGGTGTGGCTATGGGTATGAAGGAACCCAAGTACCTGAATGATGGTGATGTAGTGGTGGTCAGCATCACTGGGTTGGGTAGTGTGAGGAACAAGATGGTGTTCGAGTAAAACCATGACTGGACTTAATAAAATTACATCTAGACCAGAAGTTACGTCCTTTGAGTTATTCATTCAGTAGCTCCCAGACCCCCTGCATATCGTTCAGCCATGACATGTCATTGACATCGAAGTTAAAGTCGGCAAGGCCCTGTTGATAGAGATCAGGTATTGGAGTTTCAAACTCGTCAGCCAACTGCTGAACCAGATCAGGCATCTCGAAGTCAACAGAGGCATCGTTCGCCGCCCCAGCTTGACTTCCTTCACTTGTCCGACATGAACTCTTCTTGCTGCCCGCGTCCTGTCCGAGCAAGCCCCCTGGGACAGCTTGAAGAATCTTGGAGGAAAGAATGTGCAATGCTGCGACGCAACGCCGGGCTGATTGGCCAAATCTCTCGTGAGCTTTCAGTACCGAGATAGCCTGGCCCCAAGAGCGCCCAATCTCAACCGCAGGGAACACATCCGGCCGCAACTTTGCGGCAATGAGAACTGTGGCGGCGGAGTAGACGTAGTAAACTCGATACCACCAAGCTGGAAGAAGACCCACGGTGTTGTCGAGTGTTTGGTGTTTGAGGAGGGTGGTGATGATGTTCTGGGCTGTTGCAACGCAAAAGAGAGCTCCCTGTTGTATCACGCGAGCTTGCAGAGTATCATCGGCAAGGCTATTATCGACAGGCGACTGTGTTAAGCAGAATCGAGAGAGCATAGGTCTGAGCAGAAGAATACGGGCGTGAAGAAAACTATCATCCGTTATCAGTATTCTAGGCCCCTGCAATGGTCTGGCTGTTGGTAAGACGAACCGCATGCGTAGAATGACTGCCTGGCGTCGTGATATCTCGTCTTTGTTCGTATCTAACAAGTTCCATTTCAAGTGATTAGGCAGTTTGGACTCCCATTTACTGAGTGATCGATCTAGTTGAACCACCTTGTCGAGATCCTCATCATCACTATCCTGGCTGTCATGGTCCGGAGTGTGTGGCTCTTTTGCTTTGCATCGGCCGCTATGAGAGCCTCCGTAGAAAGCTAACATGATTTGATGAATGATCTCGTAGAGTCGAACGGACTCGACAAAGAAGCTAAAGTAACTTGACTTGTTATTTGTTGTCTGGGCTCTTGGCCCACTTGCACAT
Source organism: Fusarium setosum (assembly GCA_013623625.1). Taxonomy (NCBI): domain Eukaryota; kingdom Fungi; phylum Ascomycota; class Sordariomycetes; order Hypocreales; family Nectriaceae; genus Fusarium; species Fusarium setosum. The sequence goes on along the minus strand of JABFFE010000220.1, from coordinate 38,730 downwards.
GTACCGGGCAAAGGTACAGCCGTTGCAGGACGTCGTGAGATCATGGCAGGGCGTCCGTGGGTAACAGATACCATCCTGCTTGTGTCAGTTGGGCTCGAGGATATAATCTCAGTGAAACGTACCTATCCATAAGAATGCATCCATACCATATTCTCCGCAACAGGTCTCGCTCTCCTAAATCTGTCCGATCTGCTGAAGTCTCTGGTAGGTGGAGCCCTAGGCCTTGGGCCATTCTTATTGCAGAGCCAACCACCATCCACGTCTGATGTGGATTGTAGGTGCTTTGCAGGTATTGGCTCGTAACTAACAGGCATTGCACCAACTCTAAAGATCCGGATTCCCAGGGACTCATAGGCAATAGGTCTTGAGCTCTGCGAAAATAAGCTTCACTGGACTGCTCCCTCTGTTCTAGAGACTGCGCCTCAAGTAGCTGTGTGGAAAGAGCAAAGATGACATTTAGAGTGGCAACAAATATGCGCTCATTGAAGTCGATGATGGTTCCGGCGAATATGGCATTGTATGCCTGAGTCCAGCGCTTCTTGTCCAGGAAGGGATATAACGGGTCGACGTAAAACCAGTACAATTCCATCAAATGGTCAGCTTGCCTTCGAGGCGGCAGAACGTAGGCAAGTTCAGGTGCCGGCATAGCACCTGAGCCTGTAATACCCAGAACAGAACGAGATGTGGTCGGAGCATTATTTGAAGGACCAGCTGTAGACTTTCCTAAGCGAGTATCGATGGCCTTTTTGATCTGTGCCGTGAATGAACCAGCGCTACTAATGCCAAAGAATTCTCCGGTACTGGTGCCCTCGTCAACAACCGCAGTCATAGAATCGATGACGGAGGGACTGGTCGAGCATACAGATGCCCCGACTTGGCGTTGACCCTGTGCCTCTTGTCTACTTCCAGGTGTTGTTCCAGTGGGGGATTGATGTTGTGGTGGTGGATTAGTCCTCAACTGAATCTCTGGAGGGCGTGCCGTGCGTGCTACTTCAGGGCTGCCATAAGCAGGATGGCTCTGTGAGTCCGGAGCATTTGAAGTGACATGGTTCCCATTGCGGCTCAAATCAATAGCCGGAGCCTCTACTTCGCGAGCGCGGGTGAAGCTGCCTGCACTATATTTACACTTGTCTCGCAAACTAAGCTTTCGAGAACATGACCCGCAGACTATGTCATCATATTAGTTTCTTCACTTTGTTAAGTGTGGGGATACAAAAGAACAGTAAAGCCAGTCACAACGTTCTGTCCAACTGGGCTTGAAGCTTCTTACCAGGACGCACACCATCACACTTGACCTTTTTGGCCCTACAGTTGTCGCATGCAACGTCAATCTTGAGTCGTTTTGACCCACTAGGACGATTTCCGGAGCCTTCGACGACTCGCTGAGGAGGCTCCATTGGATCTTCACCGGGCAAGGGGTACCTCCGATGGCCTCGGAACGCTCTGGAACAGCTGCACGTGACGTGGTGAGATAGCTCGGGATAAGAGGGAGGAATAGGTCAGCAACTTTTGATAAGCTGTGGAGTTACGTCGGAGCCAGTTGGATCCCATGAACAAGACATCCGGGGCAGGAGTCGTGGATATGGAGTGTTTTCGGATCACAATGACTTGGTCCGATTCCGAGGTTAATTCAGCCAAGACTCGTTCCGGACCAATCGGAAGGCTTTTAATTCAACTCAACTGACTTCTCCGCTTTTGCTACTCCGTACTCCGCATCCCATCCCCGTTCGTACCCCGGTCCACAAACGCCCAAAGGTATACTCACTTTCGCATCTCCTCCCATTGATTGACACCTTCTACTGGACTGACCCATGATGGTCTATTCCTGACGAATATTTCATTTGCCGGTTGAAAATTCAGGCTAAGTCCGGGTTAACTTGACCACCCTCAACATATGCATGCTGGCGACCACTCACCCTCCATCGAGCAGCGGCAAACGAATGAGATGGAATGTGCCTTTGGCTGCAGCCGGAATCGTCCATAGTGTGCATCCGCATGTACGGCAAAAAGCCTTTTCTTTGCGGTTTCCACTGGCAGTATCAGCCAGAACGAATTCCGCAATGGCATCATCCGCTGCTGTGACTTGAACATCTTTTGTTGCAAACTTTCCAATCTGCTGGCATTAGCTAGATAGATACTGGCCTGAACACTGCTGAATACTTGCCAATTGGTGTGCACCCCCGGCTCCTTTGCTGCAGTGTTCGCAGAAGCATGATAGCACGGTGGCAGGTTCAGCCGATATCGTAAACTTGACAGCTGCACAGAGGCACTGTCCTGTATACGGAGCTGGCATTGTGATATGGGTTATTTGGCGGATATGGTGACGCAACTTTCTTGAACAGCAGTCGTCTCACCTGGAGCATGAGCCTAAGGATAGGTAGGATAGGTATATATTCTTCCATGTTCGTGACATGCTCTTTTCGACATCCTTCCTTAGCGGAGCCGAATCCATTGCTTGAGGCTTCTCGGAACCGGAATAAACAGGGACTTCCGAAACCGGTAGCACTGGCATGGGTACCGCTGTGTCGTAGCTTATCCGGCATCCTACCCAGTCATCTTTCGGGAGATGATCACATCTGCCTACCTACCCTAAAGCGCTTGACGAAAAATCCTAGACAGTAGAAAGCCATCCGGTCAACTCGAGATCACTCCAATACTCAGGCATCACCCTACGAGCTCTGAACAGACGCCCAGTTAACTCGTTGAGAACGCGCCTTAGCAAAAACTCTGATTCAAAAGGAGAACTTCTTACTCTTCTCAACCTACCTAACTCATGGCAAGAATACAAAGAACAGTCTTTGCAAGTGGAAACATGGAATGTTAGTACAATTTGCATCTGCACCTCTATTACCTCTATGAAGATCCTATGGATCAAAGACTAGTCTTCCCACTCCCATAACAGTATCATCGATAATATCGGCCGACGACCGTCCCAATGAGAAGCGATAATTCCCCTCTTCCACAATCCACTGCTTGGAACCTGTATCGTAATACGCCAGGTCTCTGTCTGTAACTGAAAGTTGCACCGTCTTCTTCCCGCCCGGTGGCAATTGTACTTTCTGAAAAGCCACAAGAGTCTTGATCGGATGATCCGTAGATGAACTAGTTCGTCCAGCGTAAACCTGCACCAACGTGCCACCAGGCCGATCTCCAGTATTGGAAACTTCAGCGGTGACGATCCAGCCGTCGCTTCTCTCTTGATTGACAACACTGACTAGTCTGTACTTAAAAGTGGTATAAGACAGGCCGTGGCCAAAGGGGAAACTGACCTTGTCCCGCTCAAGTCGGTCAAAATGGCGATATCCCACAAAGACTCTCTCAGTATATGTAACCTTTAGCTGATCATTAACGTAGTCACCAGGAAAGTTACCATATGCCGGGCAATCTTCAAGACGCTTGGGGAAGCTGACTGGCAAGCGACCTTCGGGGTTGACAGCCCCAGTGAGAACGTCTGCGATGGAATAACCACATTCTTGCCCGGGGAACCATGCCTGCAACACAGCTGATACTTGATCAAGCCAAGGCATCGCGATCGCAACGCCGGTCGAGTTCACCACGACGGTGTTCTTGTTAGCTGATGCAACAGCTGAGACAAGAGCATCTTGAGTACCCTTTCGGGGTAAGTTGAAGGAATCCTGGTCACGACCCTCAGTCTCCCATTGAGGATCATGACCAGTGAAAACAATGGCATAATCCGCGTCCTTGGCTACCTCCACCGCGTCCCCGAGAAGATCAGCATCGTGGTCGGACTCGAGTGAAAAGCCAAGACGGACGCCACTGCGGCCTTCGAGAATGGTCAGACCGATCTTGGTGGGCGGGTCACTGCAGATGCGCAACCGATATGTTTTGCCTGCTGTGAAACTGTATCGAAACTCGGGTTCTGGAGCTGCAAGGAATAGAGAGCCCATGGGATCTGAGCAGTTGCTGGTTTGCTCAAAGACGAGATCGTCATCAACAAACACGCGAGTTGGTCCTAGTCCCGAGCATGCGACGTAGTGCGTCCCTGTTTCCGCGGGGGTAAAGTCGCCAACAATCTCCAGTCTTCGCCATAGTGACTCTTGGGATCCCAAGGGTGAATACGACGAAGTTGGCTGCCCAATAACTGACACAGGCTCGGTCTTGCCGCTCTCAAAAAGCTGTCGACTGAAACCCGGCTGTCCATCCAGACCAACCACAGTACCGCAAGCCCCATCTGGACTGATTGCTGGAAGAAGTCGTTCCCGATGGGCACCTTTGGCATAGGTGAACTCGACAGTATCCCCGAGAGCTTCATGTAGAGCATCCCAGGGAGTGACTTTGCGGTACGCGTTGACGGCAGCACTGCCACCACCGTGTGCCATGGCGTCTTTGGCGAATCCAATCAGGGCGATCTTCTTCTTCTGGATCTTGTCCTCTGAGAGAGGCAAGGTGCCTCCCTCATTCTTCAAGAGGACTATACCTCGTGCACCAGCCTCCCGAATCATGCTCCGTAGTTCCGGGCTGTCAGTCGGCTGGCCGAGGATGGCAGGGTCTGCTTCCTTCTCAAGTTGCTTGAGCTTGAGAGCGAACTGAATAATAGCTTTCGCACGCTCATCAATGGTGCTCTCCGATACATCACCTCGTTGAACTGCTTCGATGACTGCAGCCTCCTTGCGAAGTCGAGGAGGGCCAGGCATTTCCAAGTCTAAACCAACGTTGAGTGCAGAAGCGACTGAATTTGTGCCACCCCAGTCGCTCATCACCAGGCCCTGCCATCCCCAGTTGCCGCGAAGAACATCCTGTAGTAACCAATTGTGCTCATCACAATGTACTCCGTTGACATGGTTGTAAGCCGTCATAATTGCCCAGGGATTCGCTTCTTTCACAGCAATCTCAAAGGGACGGAGATAAATCTCACGCAATGCACGTTCATCAATAGTCTCGTCAACAGTTGTTCGTGCCGTCTCTTGTTCGTTGGCCACAAAATGCTTGATAGTGGCCGACACCCCCAAGCTCTGGAGACCCTGGATGACCTTAGAGGCCATTTTCCCAGCGAGGAAGGGATCTTCACTGAAGCTTTCAAAGTTGCGCCCTCCGAGCGGGTGTCGATGGATGCAGACTGTTGGTCCTAACATGCAGTTGACTCGCTTGCCTCTGGCTTCTTTGGCAAGAGCGCGGCCGAATCTCTCTGCGAGCTCGGTGTCGAAACTTGCGGCGAGATTGCATGCTGCCGGAAAGCAGGCAGACTTGATGCTGAGGTCTGTGGCTGCGGAACGAATTCCATTTGGGCCATCCGCGGTCTTGAATGGATTTAGTAAATACGGTAGAGACTTGGGGTGCTTGGGTTTACCTTGATTGATGGAACTCCCTTTTCAGGTATACCGACGGTTTCTGAAAAGTTCTTGCCCGCGAGGAGAGATATCTAAGAGGTGAGGGTCAGTCTTCACCATTGAATGCTAGGCTGTGGTTAGTCTTACTTTCTCTTCTAGCGTTAGAGATTTGACAATCGCGCCAATATCCGTGTTGCCATCCATCTCGTAGTTTGGTTGTCTCAGAATTACCGGGATAGGTAGGACGCACAGTGAATCACGAGCGATTAACCACCCATCCTCACTTTATGATGCACCTGGATTGGGGTCTGGTTTAGGAATAGCTCAACGGTTGAAATCGACAGCCAATTATATCATGGTCCGAGATGGGTTCCGAGATTTCCAGAGGGTTAGACTCCCCACTCTCGAGAGGAGTAGATGCTCTCGGTTATGAAGTTCGGCTAATAAGCGAACTTGGCCGTTTCTTTGATGCTGGTGAAGCTTGGAGAGTGAATTTGACACAAGTGAAGGCTATTTAGTCGCATAGTGGCATGGGAAGTGTCTCATGTGACAGAAAGATTGTGAATGTAGGCAACTAGAGTAACATGGCAATGAGCGGCAATGGGTATCCTTCAGTCTTCATCTCCATGCACCCCCAGATCGTGAGGTAAACATGGCCGCTAGTAATTATTGCCAACACTTGCTTGAAACCCAACTTGCTTATAGCCTTCAGTCAGTGTGCCAATTTTGGTATTCTAACACTGACCGCGTCCTGAAATACAGTCGCCAATGGTTATTCGAAACTATATCTCCTTCAACCTCTTACGCGGTAGTGCCTCAGTGCACCAAGAAAATTAGGCAAGCTCGACTTGATCAACGTGCTTCTCCTTCTTGATATGGTCCTTATCTAGCTGCCTACCTTCGACGTCAACCAGTTTGTCAGCGTGAAGGGCTCCATGTGATGTCCCTTCAAACACCTCTTGGATCTCCTCGAGTGTATGCCCCTTGGTCTCTGGGAAAAGGAACCAAATAATGACGAGCAGAATGGCCAAAACGCAGCAGAAGACGATGTAATACTTCCACCCGATATTGTCCATCGCGATCGGGTTGACCTGGTTTCCAACGACCAATCCAACAAACGTCGAGATGTACATGATCGAAAGACCGCGACCGCGAAGAGTGTAGGGGTAGATTTCGACGATGTATGCTTGGAGCAGCGGCGCCCAGGCAATAACGTAGAAAAAGAAAGTAATAAAGACAAAACCAACAATAGCTCGGCCAGTTGTCTCGTTTCGGGTCTCTGCAAAGTGACTGCTAAGGGCGGTCCAAATGATATAGCAGACCAACATTCCTCCTGTGGAAGTTAGGAACAAAGTGCGTCGGCCAAGCCTGTCGACAAGTAAGGCTCCTACAAATATCGCAGCAAGCCAGTTGGAAACTTGTAGTAGCCCGTTGATAAGCGTCTGGTCCTTGGCGTCGGTAATGCCGATGGTATTGAGCACAAGGGTAAGATAGTAGCTGTTGAGTGTCAGAACTTAACCACTACCTAGACACTGGTATTGTAATCAAGAACTCACCTCACAATGTTAATTCCATTCCACTGGGCTCCCCAGCCAACGATAACTGCAATCAGAGTTCGCTTGCGGTTGGCGGGTGTGCGGACCAGTTCGAGCCAAGAGTTCTGCGACATGGCATCGGCTTCATGCGTCAAGGCGCCCTCAATCTCGGCCATTTCGAAATGAACAAGAGGCGAGTCCAAATCACCACCGGCGTGGTAATCGGCCAGGATTCTGCGAGCTTCCTCTCTACGACCGCGGGCAACGAGCCATCGTGGTGATTCGGGTAGAAAGTATATACCCAAAACCTGTAGAGCGGGAAGACCTCCTTGGATCAGAGATGGAATCCTCCAGCTCCAGGTTGTATCGAGTTTAAAGGTGCCAAACGTGCACCATGCTGCGATGATTCCTCCCAGATACTGACACCCTGCAAGTCAGCCTAGAACCTTTCAGTCAGTGACGCGAAGGGCACCACTCACGAAAGAGGTATTGTACAAGGCCGTCAGCTTGCCTCGGTGCGTCGGGTATGCAAGCTCGGTAATCAGGATAGGGCTTGGTTGAGCAAGAAAGCTGGTGAAGAAGCCCAGAATAGCCCGGGCGGCGATGAAGGTATGTAGATTCTGCGAGACTGCCTGCATGATTGCAAAAGCGACGCATGTAAAGGCTCCAACGACCATCGTCGTCTTTCTACCATATCGGTCGCACACGTAGGTGACGAGGAATAGTGCCACCACTTTTCCAGCCGGGTAGACCGAGTTCATGGCACCAAGCATGGCGCCATGGGGCTGGCCAAAGTACTCTCGCCATTGGGGGAGGGTTTGAAGGCCGTTCATCATTGACCCTGCGGCCTGTTAGCTAGGTACCATCAGGTAGGAATGTTGTTCCTCGGATCGCACCATCATAGCCAATGGCGCCGGAGGACACTAGCGGGATCAAGAGAAGAAGGTTGAGTTTGACGAGATGCGGCGTGCGGTACCATGGTTGGGGGTTATCGGGGAGCACCTGAGAGTCGTCAGCTCATTCTAGATGATTGCAGCTTGTGTCAGTTCGAATGTACTTACCGCGGTAAGTTCAGAGCCAACCACTGCCGCTGCCCCTTTCCTCTCGGTTCGCTGTGAGGGCCCCATGAGGATGGTGATGACAAAGTAAGGCGAATGTCAAACAATGATGTGCAGAATGGTGACGGTCAACTCTTGTTCAATGGACGGGAGTGACGCAACAAGGGCATGCAAAGTCTCGAATCCCTTATATTCAACGGCGTGCAACAACCAAGACAAGATCAAGATTTCTCCCGACCCCACATCCTTCATGTATGACCCCACGGGGATAGTCGACGGGGATATCACTGGGCGGTGGAGTTGCTCGTTTGTGAGTCTAGACTGGGATTCAGTTGGAGTGTTCCCGAGACTTCGGAACGAGACACTATTGGTAGCTGGCTCTTTCGTTCCGAGATTTACCGTTCTTGATTCGACAAACTGTGGTCGGTGACTCCACTACCGGTTGTACTCGCTGGTGGACCTCGAACTGGCATTATTAGGGGTCCTCTTTTTGGCCCGTGATCCCGAATCCCGAATCCACGTGGTTGTCAATAATTATTTCGGTTGAATAATCGCTCCTAAGATACGCCACTCGAAGCTCTGCCTATAATCGGTTCGGTGCGAGACGTGAACGGATTTGGTTTCTATACATCTCCGGGAACACCATCTCACGCGTAGTTGTAGGACTGAAAGGGTTGGAAAAGTTGCGATAAACACGGAGCAGACCTAGGAGATGGACAGCACTGTTTCATCTCGATGTTAATGACTTTGGATAACGATTTTGTCGGGTATCTGAGTTTATCATCCCCGAGCAGATTGAGGCAACGCAGACAAGGCCGTATACTGGTGTACAACTGAATAAATACTGGTCCCGTATACCAGTTTCTTTCTAACTGACTTAATAACGTTTCGAATGCATGCCTGCATATTCTGCTACCCGGCTTAACTCTTGCCTTACGTCGTGTAAAGCTGGACCTGCTGGCCCGTCCGTTGGGCCTCAGCAAGTAACTTCTTATTTTCCCTCTTGAGTAAGAACTTCATCAACATCGACATTCCAATGCTGAGGGCAGAAAATACTGTCATAAGCACCATAGCCATGACGTATCGTGGTCCGTCTGAAGCCGGGAAGAAATAGGGACTCCATATGTTGCCCAGCTGAGACAGCAAGTTGACGATGGCTGTAGCGCAAGCTCGTTTCTCGGGTGTCTGGTTCAGCGATGACGCTGCCCACGAGAATACAGCAGCATTGGCGGCAAACGCCCCTGAACAGTAGAGGAAAGAAGCGGCATATCGAGCTGGGGTGTTCAGAGTTGCCGCTGAGATTACGAAGCCGACGATGGCTACTACCATGGGCACACTGACATGGTAACCGCGCTCGTTGAAGTGGTCGCTGGAGTAGGCTACAAGGAATGAGATGATAGCACCGAAGAGATACGGTGGGGCTGTCAACACCAGAGTGATAGTTCGAGACCCGAGATGCATGGCATTGACGATGCTATTGAAGACTTGATGTTAATGGTTTTGTGTCATAAACACGATGTGTGAGACTCACGTGGGAAAGAAGTTATTGAAGCCATAGGCGGTGTGGTTGGCACATAAAATGACGACCTGTTTCAGCGGGTTAGTTTAAGCAACTTTCGTATCCCATGCCGACAACTCACAAAGATCCAAGTCCGTATGTCCTTTATAGCAAGTGCCAGACCATTCCACACCGACCGGTCGGCTTTGGGCAGAGAAACACGGTCAAGGTCGATGCGCTGCCTGGCTAGGTGTCGCTCCTCGTCGCTAAACAGCCATCTCCCGCTCCCAGTCTCAGATTCAGGGAAGTCTGGAAGAATAATGAAGGCGAATAAGGCAGCGAGAACGCTGCCGGCTCCTTCAAGGATGAATAGCCACTGCCAACCATGTAGGCCTGCCTTGTCAGATAAGCCAGCAAAGATGCCCGCCGCAATGAGTCCGGAGAAGGCTGTGGCTAAAACAAGACCCGAGTACAAAACTGCTGTGCGGAGGGCAAGTTCTTTACGGGTGTACCATGCAGAAAGCATGAAAAAGGCCTTGAAATGGGGGAATCAGTGTTAGCGGCTGCGTTGCCATGTGTGCCTAGGGGCTGTAGCATGACTTACCCCAGGGAAGAAGGGTGCTTCAACTATTCCCAAGAAGAAACGGACTGCAATAAGGCCAGAGAAGCTGGTAACCCCAGCTGTAGCTGCAGAGATGCACGACCAGACTACAACACAGGCTGCCAGATAGATGCTCGGTCGAACTCTGGTCAGGATCATATTGGATGGCAGTTGTGCAAGCATGTACCCGACGTTAAGGATTGACACTGCGACGTTGAACTCGTTGCCAGTGAGCCCGGCGTCCGCCTCAAGTTCGTCAAGACGTGCTTGCCTGTGATCACCCTAAAGTCAGTGGAGGTTAGGAGGTCGGGGAGATGGAGATACGTGCGCAATGTTGTTTCTGTCAAGGTAGTTGAACATGTAGAGGATCCAAACGACGGGCATAAGCGTCATGTCGAGCTTGCGGACAACTCGTTTCTCGGCAACTTTCCACTGTTGGCTCTCATGGTGGCCGAAGGGGCTTTCGGTCAAGTGCAGGCCAGGAGCTTCGTCCTTGGAGGTTTTCTGGGCGTGAACCGAAATCCTGCCGCCGTTCTCAGCCTCGGGCAAAGTTGCGTGTTGTTTCTCTGTAGTCATCTTCAGATGAGAAAGAAAGATGCCGATGTTCAGAAAGAAGCGTTATGACGGTGTCTGTAGCTCGGGCGTCTTGAGAACTGGCCATGGCGCGTTATGATAGAGTCATCTTAAGTTTTTATAATTGCGTAGAGTATTGATCTTGCAGGAAGGCCGATCTCACTGGATCGGCGGGGACCCCAGACTTTGCTCAGCTAAGAGGCTGGGGTTGATGAAGCTAGAGGCAGCATTGGTTGTGGGGTTGGAGAAACGTGAATGGTTGGTCCGAAACCTCCTTGGAGTTAGGCATTGCGATCGGCGCCGTACTGAGCTCAGATCGGATGCCGATTGATCAGAAATTGGCCGATCGGACATGGAATAACAGCTGGTCGGAGAGCCGGTCGGACATGGGGGATGGGAATGCAGACAGTCAAGGGTTGGCCGAAGTCCAGATGATGATCTTGGATGCTGTCTTGAGTGCGGTATCGGGATCATGAAATATCTATATAACATAGCAGTTGTGTAGAATACAATCAACAGGTTGTTTAGTCAACATCAGGGCATTTCACCAATACATATTTGCTTCCTCAGCCCAAAATTTACTATTCACCGCCATGGCTTCTATCAATAGAACCAGTAATGGTAACGGCAACACCGCCCACCACGTCTCAACTGCCACCAAGTTGAGACACCTTCTACAGGGTGACGAAATTATCGTGGCCCCTGGTGTCTACGATGGCTTCAGCGCCCGCATCGCCAACGAAGTGGGATTTGACTGCATCTACATGGGAAGTCATTATGTCCTGTACCATCTGGAAGACAATCCTAACTGAATACAATGTAGACAGGAGCCGGTACATGCGCCTCCAAGCTGGGCCAACCCGATCTTGGCTTCGCATCACTCAACGATATGCGAGAGTACGCCGAGATGATTGCCAACCTCAGCCCTTCTGTGCCGCTCATCGCGGATGCTGACACGGGATACGGAGGACCTAACATGGTCGCCCGTACCGTGGCACAATATCATCGTTCTGGTGTGGCAGGCCTTCACATCGAGGATCAGATCCAGACCAAGCGCTGCGGCCACCTTGGCGGCAAGGCAGTTGTCGATGTGAGCACCTTCACGCAACGCATTGGAGCTGCCTACCAGACGCGCAAGCAGCTCGACTCGGAAATCGTCATAATTGCGCGCACTGATGCGCTCCAGACGCACGGCTTTGACGAGGCCATTCAGCGACTGAAAGCAGCAGTGGATGCTGGCGCCGACGTTGGCTTCCTTGAGGGCGTCACGACAGCTGACGAGGCTCGAAGAGCGTGTGAGCTTCTTGCTCCTACCCCCATGCTGCTCAACATGGTTGAACACGGAGCAACGCCGTCCTGGACCCCAAGCGAGGCCAAGGAGTTTGGGTACAAGATGGTCATCTTCCCGTTTGCTTCCATTGGGCCTGCCTACCAGGCCATCAGGGATGTTTTCGTCAAGATCAAAGAGACAGGTCGAACTGGATTGGAGAAAGGGTTTACCCCCAAGAAACTGTTTACTATTGTTGGTCTGGAGGAAGCCATGGCACTAGATGTAGCCACGGGCGGACGTCTATACGACAGGGTGTGAAGTGCATGGCTTTCCACGCCAACTTTTATTGGTATCTGAAGCGATAAATGATATCCTTGACAAATAGGATAATCACATAGCACCAGACATTGCTACCTTGTTGAGCTTACGCACCTGGGCTAGTGCCGTAATGATCTCCAAGCTTGCTTACTTCCCCGCAAGCTGAGGGCCGATCGGACATGTCTCGCAAGCTTGCACCCCCATCCCTTGGTTACAAAGGAAACCGGCCTGCTCTCATCTGCTTCGGACTTTGAAAAGCCCCCTTTTGATCGGGCTACAGAGGGTCACAATCTGGTGCTCACACCTCCGAATGGATGCTTCAGCTCATCTGGAGCCCTTGACCCAAGCCCGAGGTCAGCCAGGATGTGAAACCCCAGGGCCACGCCGGAGCGGAGCCGCTGCTCACGCGGTCAGCGCCGATAAGTCCTCCGGTCGGCGCAAGGCATGTGATGAATGCAAGCAGCAAAAGGTACCACTAACACTTGCGGTGCAGCATGGAGATGCCGCAAAAATCATGCCCAAGATCTTCTTGTCTCAGCGTGGTCTGATTAACTGATTTTCCTCTCACACAGCTTCGATGCGACCTTGCTGGCAGCGAGGATACCGCCGTCGTGGTTTGTAGCCGATGTACCCGACTTGGACTCGAGTGCAAGATCGGGGCTGGATTTAGAAGAACAAGAAAAACGCAGGTAGACGACATTCTTTTCCTCGCTTACTTACTCCGTCTGACTATCTAGACGTTCGATCGACTTGGTGAACGAGATTCGGGATCTGAAGAAGCGACTGGAGGAGGCTCAGGACGGTTCCAACCCGGCGCCAGAGACGGCACAAATAAGGCAAACAAATGCGATAGATTGGGCCCTGCCTGCGGCTGCTACTGCTGGAGGCCTTCTTCCCACCACCGCCGTAGATACAAACATCAGCCATGTTCACCTCGACAGCAGCCGCACCGTGCAAGGCCCGGCCTCGATCTCTACCGACGAACCTCCCACAGGGACAACAGATGTAACGGAACACTCCCGAGCGCCGGGCCTTACCACCCGGCCTGTCATGGACCAGCCTGCTCCACGTCGCAGATTCTCGAGCTCTCTTCCACGTCCACGGGCGTTGGGAAATACGGCACTGTCAGTGGAAGAGATTGATGAGCTATTTGATATGTGAGATCTCTAAAATAGATTAGAAAGTGGCACGGCTGACCTGTCTTCCCACTCACAGTTACAAGACATGTTATCACCCTTACATGCCAGTTATTGATATCAACAGATCCCCTCACGAGTATTATCACCTATCCGAACTCCTCTTCTGGACCATCATCTCAGTTGCTTCAAGACGCTTGTCGTCTCACCCAACCCTACTACCCAAGCTTGCCCGGAGCGTAACAGATCTAATGTGGAAGATGCTGCGGTCCGTCTCTTACTCCGTAACGACAGTCCAGGCTTTAGTGCTTCTCTGCACCTGGCCTTTCCCAACCAGCAGCAGCACAGCAGACCCGACATTCATGCTCGTGGGCACCATGCTGCAGATAGGGACACAGATGGGCCTACACCGCGCACTTGACGCTCAAGACTTCACTAAGGTGCCAACTAGGCTCGAGGCCTCAGAGTATGCCGAGTGGGTGCGAACTTGGGAGGCTTGTAATATTGTGGCGCAAAGGTCGGTCGACGTTGGATCCTAGCTTGTGTGGCCTTAGTTGGCTAAGTTATAATTCCTAGCGTGAGCGTGGGCTGTGGTCTTCCCATTTTTATACAAACATACGACGGCCCTCTATCAGTGGCCCAGAGGGCAGACCTGTCGGACGGATCTGTCCTAGGTTTCTCACTTTTGTACCGTCGTCGAATAGAGCAGTTCCGACTCAGAGTATCTTCCTCTCTTGGGGTTCATATACCAGAAAGCAGAGAAGATGTTAGAATACGCGAGAGATTGACGATGTATCGTTTGCTAAATATGGATTTAACCGACTTGGAGCACGAATGTGGCACAGAATCAGGTATGTCCTGTCTAACTACTCTCGTTGTTGTCACTCAGGGCTTATCATTTCTACAGCACTTGATGTCTGGTACCTAGCAGCTGCCAAACTGCATCTTCATGCATTTTATCTCCTGGACGACAGTGCTACTGATGGCTACAAGGACCGCATCATCACCCTCTACCTTACAGGACAGCGTCTCATGGAGCTGAGCATCGACAACGGCACTGAGAAGTCTTGTTTCCGTGACTACTGTCCCTTCTTCTGCTACCAGGTCTTTGTTTGTGCCGCGTTTGTCATCCTCAAGATCCTCATGAACGGCTATTTTCGATCTATTCTCGATGTCAGCGCGGGTACCAAGATTCTCGAAGCAGCCATGACGGCGCTCCGGAAGATTAGCGTCGTCAACAATGACTTACCTGCTCGGCTGGGTGACATTATCGGGTTCTTCTGCGCGCTGCCCGACACAACTGTCGTTGGTGGTGTGACAATCGACGACTTGCGGCTACGACAGGTCAAGAATAGGATGAGCATGAGTGTAGTGTACGACTGCTTGTGGACATGGAGACGATACTTCCAATCTGAGGATAACGACAAGGACGACAGGGATAATCCGTTTTCCTCGGAAGATAAGTTAAATGGCTCTGCGTCAAGTTGCCTGCAAGCTAATCAGCATGGGCTAGTACGAATAATTGTGACGCCTGAAGACCTACAGAGATCTTTGAGTTTCGATATGCCGATGGAAATAGGGGGGTTCTTAGACATGGGTTTGTCTTTCTGACTACGGCTATTTTGGCAGTGCAGATGCAGATCGAAGAATTGGCGCGCAAGGGCAGCGCTCGAATAACACGATCGACGGAGTAAAACTCGAATAGTATCTTATATAACGAAGAGTAGTATATACAGGTATTAGTTGGAAAATTTCCAAGAAGCTCCCTATTTAATCTCAATAGGTTGACAAGACATATCGCCCCCAACCGCAGCCTCCCCGTACATTATGCCATGTACATAGCATTCACCAATGAACTGAAGATAAGCTTTACCCTCTCCATCTACCACTGGCCGTAGAACAAAGGGCGTACGCGCCCGCTATTAGCCATATCTCATCTCCTTCTCTGGTGAAGCAAGGCCCCAGGCCAAGGTACCCCAGCCTGGTCCGGAATAACTGGCGATCAGGAGAAAATCTCTTGAAGCTTACACGAAAGGCGCGCTTCGCAACACGGTAGACGGCAAGATGGTTGCCTTGCCCTGCGCTGGCCTTCCGCGCCGCTTCAAAATGGCGAATCCCTTCCAGACTCGGGAGAGACTGGGAGTCATCATCGTCACGTAGCTCGCCCAGTAACTGACGTGCGGACTCGCCGCTCGTCGCCAGGTGCTCGCAGAAGAATTCTTTGAAAGGTTGCCCTTCCGATGGAGGGCTGGGTATGCCAGATGTCGTTGGCCATTAGAGCCCTCCATAGAACTTCCACCCGGCTTGCGTCGTAGGTCTTTTGGTAGCGAACCTCGAGACCCAACGTCATGCGGAACCACGCAGTCAAATCTGGAACCGACTCGCCGGGTTTAGTTCGTTGAAATTTCTGGTCATACTCTGATATCGTTACCCGGTCGAATAGGCGTCCATCGGCGTGGATCCGAAGGCCAGATGGTACTATCTGACTTGTCACCACTGGCGCAAAACCGACGGTCCCAGAGTCTGGCCGTCGTCAGCGCCTGATGGAAGCTTGGTACCCAAGAAGGCGTATTCTCCGTAGGGCCTAGCAGCTCATGCTAGACAAACGAGAGGCCCTCGAGTGGCTCTAGTATCACTGGGCTTTTGTTCCAATGAGGGATTTCGTTGCGGCCCGCGGCTTCGACAAAAAGCCTCCCAGCCTCAAGGAATACCTCCTCGGTCGACTTTGAGTAGTCCGCTACAAGGCTGCAGGGAGTGCCCTCGACAGGGTACCTGCCGACAATGCCAAGCAATGCGAAGATGTGGTCTCGAGGATCCGTCGCCTTGAAGTGCCAGGTCAGCGCAATCAAAGCAGGTAAGCTCTGAGGCGATAGATGACTGTTGCAGTTCAAAGGGGCACTCCGGATCTGATCAAACCAGCGTCTCAGAGCCAAGATATCCCAGATCCCCAGTCCCTTTCTGCCCTGTTCAGTGTTGGTAGTGGGCGACGCAGAGGCATCCAGCGCGGGTAAGAGATGCTGCAGATCGTACTCTAACAGGCGTTCGCAGGGGACCTGGAAGGCTCCGCACCATACCTTGACCGCCTTGGGCAAGCAGAGCTCTTGGATCACCCACTTTCTCGTGAACCAGGATCGACCGATGAGACACTTGATATCCCACATGTCTTGGTTCGAGAAAGTGCGTCCTCGCAGGGCCCAGGCGGCGCCCTGAGTTGTCGTGTCTTCCCGTCCCAGCCAGACGATGACCGACTTGGCGGTTGAGTAGATGCGCGACATTAGGGCAACCTAGGCTGTCCGTTCTTCTGTATCGTCTTAGTTAACGCAAATGGCGTCAATCCACAAGTCGCATACACCAGTCCCTGTCTGCCCAGCGGTGCCTCTATTCTGCGTTTCTCAAATGGAGCGGCCTTGCGGAGGACATTCAAAACCTCTTGATGCTGGCCACGCTTTGTCCGCTCAGCAGAAGCCAACGGAGTGAGTCCCTTATCACTGTGGATTTTATCCTTGGCGCCGTAGCGTAACAAGATCTTGACAATCTCGAGGTGTCCATTCTCCACGGCAAAGTGCAGTGCTGATCTTCAAGAGATGTCTCGGAGGTCTATATCTGCTCCTAACCGAAGATTGCGAGTGACTTTATCTAGATCGCCTTTTTCAGCCGCCCTTATCAACGTAGTCTTGTTCCATGGCGGAAAACGTTGGTTGATGTCTTTGACATTATCCAGAAACAGCTGTTGGAGAGCGTCGTATAAATTAATTGTGACGAAGTGCACTCTGCCATTCACAGCCAACGGCCACCGGTGACTGCTAGAGTAGTCAACTGGCGACGGATGGCCGGATTTCTGGTCAGGGTCACCCCACCTGTACGACGAGGCCTTGTAGACGGGGGAGGTGACCAGGTCTATAGTCCTCAAGGTACATTCGATGAGGGGAGTGTCGAATACCATGGGTCCGTTATCCTGCTGCTTGGCTAGAGACAGAAGGCGAATAGATGATGGGGTTGGGAGGGGGTTCATATTCGAGTGGTTTGAACTCGAACGGTGAGGACTGAGTGCTCATCCTTATTGCATTTGTGGAAGCTTTGATGTCCAAAGCTTCTGTGCTAAAATTGAAAGCGGAAAGGAAATCAGTAGTTTTTATATCCGTTGACAAAGATCCTTTAGCGAGGAATGAGGACTCTATATAGACTCAGAGCCGTGAGCAGCCATCACTATCGGAGGGTGAGGCTCTGCAGCTCTAGCCCCCAAAGGTTCAACCCTGATCTTCGTCTCATGGACTACGGCTTCCTGCGGGAAGGGCTGTGGGGGCCGAGTTGGCTCTCAGTAATTTCGCACAAATCCGGCAGCATTTTGCGCCCGGTGTCCTCTTACCTAACATATGCATCATAATGCAATCAATCAAAGAAGCCTCTTTTATAGATGCAGGCATAGGCCTGACCGCCGCACGTCAGATAGATTTCGCGCATCTCACCCTTGAAAGAGCGAGCACGCAAGTCAGACAGCGGATTTGACCAGCCTCGGGAAAGGACCATGCCGTCAGCCCCCAGCGATACGGGTGTGGCCTTACTCTGCCCTGCGCCTTCTACATTCTACATAGAGCTGAACGCCAACAAGGCGGCTAAAGTGGTCCATCCCGATTCAGGAGGAATACCATAGGTCAACGGAATTGAGGCATGTCTGGATGTGCATTCAGCAGAGTGGGGTGTAATAATCGAGAGTAACACAGGTCCGCGGAGGTGAGGCATGGAAACTCGAGATGCCGAGCAAAACAAGGCTCGGGCCACCGGACGCAACATCCCTTTGGCCAGATGAGACGAGCCTAATGTCTCCTGAGTTTCACTGTAGCAATTAGTATCTATACCTTTCTAAGTCTCTTCTTAGCTTGATGGTTAGCTGGCTTATACTCGACAAGCTACGCAATAGAATATCACTTTCGGTTCCTCGTTATTGGCTCACTGGGTATCTTGATGACCCCTACCTAGGCTTCTTACATTTGGATAAGGCTCCTCCTATTACCAGCCTGGGGAGTAATACGGCAGGTGAGGTTCTCGATAGAAGAGCTTTGTTTCAGGATATTGCATATACCATGTGGATGCCACCACCAGTGCTTAGCGGCTGACCTCGTTCAAACGTTAGAAATAAAATCTCGAGTAATTTGTAGCTACCTATACTCAGGAGTATGTTATCTTATCCCTCCGAACCCTAAAACGTGTCTTAGTCATATACTATCATCATTTCTAGACTGGTTCTATTCCCAAGTCACTCCTTACATTTCGTCAATGCTAGAGTCTAATATTTGTGTGAAGAAACTGTGTTCTTTTGCTATTGTGTTTCCTCTGACCTGAAGGTGGCGGAGATAATACTAATTCTGGAGTCTACACCGGTCTGGGCCGTTAGGTATCAACGGCGCGTCAACGTCTACGCTTACCAACTCGATCGGCATGATTATGTATGGACGCCGGCCAGGAGAAGCAGCTAGAAGATAGATGAATAGTAATCATAGCCGTTGCAAGCCTGGATAGCGCGACCAAGATAATACAAGATTACTGATCATGAATGCACCCAAATCCTCCGAGCCATCCGACATGTTGACGCTATCAATTGACACGATGAGATATATAAGGACGCCAAAACTTGATACAATCCACTTTTTTTGCAATATCTTAGTACCTAAACTACAAGCCATATACGGTTGCGATATTTGTTAGCCGAGAATGTCGTCTCAAATCAACGAACCCCCAACCGTCTTTGTGGTTGGGGGAACAGGCGCCCAAGGCATCCCCGTTATCCGTAGTCTGGTTGCAGATGGCGCATACAAAGTCCGCTTCCTGACTCGCGACCGGAATTCTGCAAGGGCGAAACAGCTTGTTGCTCTTGGAAATACCGAGCCTGTTGAAGGAACATACGCGAGCGAGCAAGACCTCCGCAAGGGCTTCCACGGTGCCCAATATGCCTTTGTGAACATTGATGGCTTCAATTGCGGAGAGAAGACCGAAATATTCTGGGCTATACGGAGCTACGAACTGGCGATTGAGGAAGGCATTCGATTTTTTGTTTACGGCAACCTTGACTATGCTTATAAGAAGAGCGGATACGACCCCAAGATTCGAACCGGACACTTCGATGGAAAGGGCCGGGTTGGCGAATGGATCCTACAACAGAATAAGGACCCTCACATTGCAGCACGAATGGGTGCTGCTCTCTTTACAACCGGACCATACATCGACATGACCATCGGACTCGGTACGCCCATGAGCCCTCGGATTGAAGATGGCGTCGCGACTTGGCGGGTGCCCCTTGGTGACGGTCATGTCTGTCATGTGGATCTAGACGACTGCGGGTATTACGTCCGTTGGTTGCTGGACCATCAAGACCGCGCGAACGGACTGGATCTTGAGGTTGGCATTGACATGATCCCGTATAAAGAGTTAGCCAGTGCTTTTGAGAAGGTTTCTGGACACCCAGCCAGATACATCGACACGGACCTTGACGCCTATTGGGCATCAGGCCTTTTTGGAGATGGGAAGCAGAGCAGTGGTTACAACTCGGACCTCAAGGACCCGGCTTCGATGACAACACGAGAGAACTTTACTGGCTTCTGGAACATTTACAAGGCCTCCCAGAAAAACGGAGGCGTAATCCAGCGAGACTTTAAGCTTCTTGACGAGATTCACCCAGGGAGGGTCAAGTCGGCTGAGGAGTGGTACAGGCGGGAGGAGAAGAGGGGGATTGAGAAAGGCCTCGGAAGTCTTTGGGATCGTGTCAACAATCTCAAGCCGGTTTTGAAGATTGCTGAAGACAGACGGACCGGGCGCTTGTGAGGTAATGCTGGAAAAGCATTGGTAGTTTGTCAAGTCATTATGTGAGATTTATGAAGAGAAACATGACGTCGTCTCATGTCAACTACCATCCAGACTTATCGTAAACACCAGAGGCCATTCCCAGATCATCATAAGAATATTCAAAAACTTATCCTCTATATAGTCTAATCTCTTCATAATTTATTATAAGTTTAGGTTTTAGGGCCTGACTATCGCCCAGTTCTCGTGTTTTTTTAGCACGGTTTTCAGCAGTTACACCGTCATGCCCTCTAGCTATAACAGGGTCCTGCATCGTGCCAGATCTACTCTTCTGGCGAAGTGTAGGTTCCGCACACGGTCGTTCCCGGTTACATGCTTATAATGCTTGTTGCTACTGGGATTTCTGGCGTCTGTCACCCAATCTTCCTTCATCAAAATCGGTGGATCTCACGGACGGAGGCGTCGGTGAAGTTGCCACTTTGGCGGCATCGGTCGTACTTCTTGATGACAGCGCGGACCCGGGTTTTCGCGACACTATTTTGGCTCTGGTTCTTGACCTCCTTCTTGAATTGGGCTTCGTCAAGCCCCAGCTCGTCGACGGGGGCTGACGGTTCGTCCTCAGTCTTGCCCGACGGCTTGGCATTGGCCTTGCCCGACGTCATTTTCGGCATTGCGACGTCGGCTCTACGGTCGGCGTCAGGAATGATCGGGGTAAGCTGGTATGGGTCAGTATTCGTCAACAGTCAATCTCAGGGGCGCAGAATGTGTCGCCGTTCAGGTTGGTAGGGCAGAATGGCGGTGGATGTTGAAGGCAAAGTGAATTAGGAATGCCCTCGCGGAGAGCAAAGTGGCTTCTTGGAAAGAGGAAATGAAAAAGAGACGCCAGTCGCTCAAAAATGCCGATAAGCCTGTAAAACTTGCGCGCTTGCTAATCTGATGCCAATAAAGGCAGAATGAGCTGAAAATCAAGGGCGCGGCCCTTTTTGGTGGCGTTGTGGTGGGTTTCCTCTCCTTGGGTTGGAGTGATGTGAGGTTGAGAAAGGAGGAATTTCTTTCTCTTGATTTAGGGTTGTGGGGTTTTCTTTCTGGTAGCCTGGCCTAAAGGTCTTAGGTACATATGATTGCCCGCCCTTTAGTGTTTGATCTTCTCGACTATCTGCCGAGTTCCTCACTGCATGCCAGTGTTTGTTAGACATCTGCATATAGCTCTGAAGCCCGCGGACGAAATAAAATACGGTGCTCAGCTATATCCCTTATGATAGAGCAAGCCTAAACTTGGTTTAATTTATGGAGGTATTAGACTATATCTTAGATGAGCCTCTACAATCTTAGAATAGTCTTTTCATAAACTCGACATAATATTAGTCAAGGTTAGCCGCCGCAGTGAGCACCTCCGCCGGTGTCAAGGGCAGTCAAACTAATCCGCCTCCTTCAGTGTTGAGTGTGTAGGTGTGGTCATCCGCCACAAACGACATGGAAGGATTTCTTCGTCCGGTCGGAAACACTATACCCGCTATGCCGCCGCCGCCACCACCACGGTTCATCTTCAACAAATGTCGCCATCCGAGACTTGGATTTGATAGTCTGTTTATCCTTAGGGTTAGTGGATGCCGTCGTGATTTCTGCCTCCTGCCGATACAGCCGCCATCTGGTGCTGATAGGTTGGGGTGTCATCGTCCGGGACTGTGCTCAATACCGTGCCCTCGATCATTCTGGGAGGCGGTTGGATCAAACCTCATCGCCACTTCTATGGTCCGGGCGCCGATGGCTCCTCCTCATGCGTTATTGAGGGACAACTAAATGGCTAGTAATGCGTTCGACAAGTCTTGCCTATCAAATTCAGAGATGAGTGAAGATTGATTACAGATCACATTGAAAGACCCTTTGCATTCATTGTTTTCGTACTGCATAATTGTGTTAAGGGATGAGAATATCGACTACTAAGGGAGTACAATGCGATATATTGCTGGGGGCACGCTCCCTGGCTGGGGTACTCGAAAGCGCCCCAGATCCTATCATGAAAGGTAATCCTCCAGCTATATCAAACCTATCTCAAAACCAGTTCCCTTAGATAGAAAGAGATCTGATGCCCAGGCTGTGGAGGAAGCTGATCAAATCTTCGGAAGAATCTACTTCCTTGATCAACCCAGTACACTGATCGAGGACCAGAAAGTCGGTGCCATTCCAGGTTGCGAAATCGCCCGCTTTCAAGGTTCTTGAGAATAGAATTAGTTATTAAGACCATGGCATATAGGACTCAGATACTTTCAGGAATCAAGACATACGTTGGCAAAGTATTAAAGTCAGTGCCCATGACAGCGTTCAGCTTCCATCGCACAGCAATTTCGTAATCATTAGCAGCCCATCTGACGACCTCAAACCAGTACTTCTTCCAGCCGCGACGCGAGATTTTGATAAAGTCGACGAACTCCTGCGACGTGTGGATGTCCTTTGGTGTGCTGCCGTTGCCGTGGCCTGTTGGGGATGGAAAGCGATCGGTGATAAAATCCATGCCGGACATAAACGTCGCATCTTGGAGACTATAGTCGCCGTGCCACACTTTAAGGTAATTTTCAACCATCTTCTTGCTGTACGCCTGGCTGGGAGTGAAACAGCATGAGTCTGAGTCTGCCGTCGCCTGTGATCCGAGTACGGAAAGCACAGCAACGGTAGCTTTCCAGAGGGAAAATTGAGAAACCATATTAGATTGAGGGGATCTCGTTCAAAATGAGTTAACGGCAATTGAAGTAGAGATGCGTTACAGAGGCTGGTTTGATTGCTTGTGCCGGGAGAACTGGAGATCAGTGTTGGCTGGAGCCGTCCTCTCCTTATATATTTTCGTGCTAGGTATTTGTCTAAAAGTGAACATTACCCCAGAGCTTATCTCCAGCTTCAATTTCTCCCATTACGTCTAACCTGAGTGGAACCTGATGGGCGGCGCATGAATCACCAATAGGTTCCAATGTGATGGAATATAGGATTGACATGCTTGGCATCTGACTCAGATCAGTCATACCAAGACAGCCCGTGGCGTAGGTACTCATCGACAGTGGAAGCCAAACAGCGTTTTAAAACTTCTCATGGGGTCATTTGAAGATATTTCTATGGTTCGATTGAGCCCCTATTATCCCTACAAGGTGTCCAGCCCCGCGAAGGGTGGTGAGCACTATGCCTGATAGAGTTACATATGCCGCTCGCCATAGTAGCATTTGCGTGGCTACCTAATCTATAGTGTACTTAAATGCTGTCGCTCGCGCCCTCGCCTTCGCCCTCGCTTTCGCCCGGGCTTCCCTCTGTGCGCGAGGGCAATGACCAGATAGGATTGCCGACCGGACTTAGCCACCGACGGCAGTATGACACTGTCAACGAGAATAAGAAAGCCGCTCCAACAAGGAGAAAACAAAACGAACTAAGAAAGAAAGAGAAAGAGAAATGCCTCTATATATGAGATATAAAGAAATGAGCCCCAATCAAATAGCCCTAAAGAAAGAAGGGGCGAGAAGGGGCGAAAAGGTCTGAGGACTGGAGGGGGCCATTTTGCCTTGCCAAGGGCGACAAATAGAAGCGACAACCTTGCACAACAATAAAGTATACTACCACATGATTTACAGTGGCGATGATATTTCTCTTACAGATAGATGATATTTCTCACTTACTCAACAGGCCAAGACTACTAGCTACGCTGAACCGGCCACCGATGGCCCTGGCGCAAGCGACAAAACATGCAAGAGTTTAGGCAGATGCATGGCACCAAAATGATGCGCCTGTTGTTCGAAATCCCTTATAGCAAGCTTTCTCCAATGATTGATCCGGCCCAAGTGAAGACGGAGAGTGGTTCGCTAAAATGATAAAGCTTGAGGCACTGAGTGACAGGTCGAGGCCGAGAAGTAAATAGCTCTTCGGTCATTTACTCACGAAAACTACAAGAAAGTACGCAGTAGCAACACGCTTTGTATCACTGAAGCGTACTTCTAAGGATACTGTCCAATTACTGGATTGGATTGAGTCAAGAAGCCAGTAGTCTGGTCCTAGCTGATTTAAACTGACAGAATCGCCTTGCGGAAGGTAATATTCGCCTTCTCTGAGCCAGCTTAAGCGTCAGCAAGAGACAAGGCTTCCGTAACTTGTTGGCCCAATCTCTCTCGGGAAGCCTGAGGAACTCTTGCTGGTAAATGGTAGCATAGGGTAGCCCCAGAGCGATCCTCGACCACCCTCCGCAGACGCGTGCCCAGGATGTGATCAAACGCAGCCCCCTGTTGGTTGAGACTTTAGCCAATTTGTGGAGCCCACGTGGGACTGCGCCATTGTTTCGGAGGTATATTAGGCCGCCGAACGAATCTGGGCGTAGTGGTCAAGAGATCTGACATAACGGCGCGGCGTGTGAAGTAGATTCCGTCCAATTCCCCGGCCCGTATTGGTCATTGGTCATCTCCAGGCCAGCAGAGTATTGAGTCGGTAGCTGCCAGACACAACAGGCTTTTGCCGAAGGAGCGACTAAACGGTAGCCTAAAATTATGCTTAAAGTTGAGCTCCCGGCTATTGCGACCACAGCCGAGTGGCCAGCGCCCCTATTCATCACTGCATCATCACATGCTCACAGGCCAACCTCGTTTAGGCTGTCATCATTTCGGTTGTCCCACGATTCGGAGTAGCCCGTCAAGCTCGGCCCAGATTGCGATATTATGTAGACATGGTTCGATCCTTCGCTCGGGCTGGGGTTGCATGAACAGTCACGCTGGCGCCCAATCTCCCCGGTTCCGCCTCCTCCTCCCGTGAATCTTGTCCCCCTCCGGCACATAGCGGGTCTGTTCAAGAGTCTCGGCGTCGCTTACTGTTGCCTCCATGCTCCCCCCGCAAATGAGACAATATTGTCGCGTCTGGCGCCTCCAACCCTTTGCGCAATTCTCCTCGGTGCCCATTTCTAGACCCGAATTCCCCATGGTTGCGTCCACTTCCCCAGGTTTTGGTCCTCTGTCCCCCGCCTTCGGCATTCCAGAGTCGTCAAGGTTCCCCGCGAAGATCTTGCACTGTTTCGGGGACAGTTGGGCGCGACACGGACCAAGAACATAAATACAAGACATTGACCTGCCGGTCCCTGCTGAAGACCAAGGTCCTGAAAGTAATCTCAAGCTCCTTCATTGAAGCGCGTCAGGATCACTTCCAAGATGGATATCGCCCGCGAAACCCGTCCTCAGTCCGAATCCAAGGAGACGGCCGACTTTAAACATGTCAACAGCGTGCTCGAAGATGAGAAGCCTGCGCAGGTGGATGAAGAGAGAGATTATACTGGCACCGCCAAGAAGACCGATCCCGAGGAAATTCGGCTTGTGAGGAAACTGGACCTCTGGATTATGGTACAACCCCTAGCCCTCGGTTGCGACTACAGCTAACCTTTCAAAGCCATGTCTTTGCCTCATGTACTTTCTCAACTACGTCGATCGAAATGCCATCGCCCAAGCCCGATTGAACGACCTGGAGGAGGATCTCAACATGACCGGCACCGAGTTTAACACGACAGTCTCGATGTGCGTTGCAGCTCCGGATCTGAGACTTGATTAGCCACTAACACTTGCTGCAGCCTGTTTGTGGGCTACGTCTTGATGCAAGTTCCTAGCAACATGTTGATTACCAAGGTGAAACCGGGAATTTACATGAGCGCGTGGATGTTGGTTTGGGCCGTCGTCTCTGGTACGCCCCTGGCGATCGTATACACAATCATCCTTTCGTTAACAGGATGTAGGCTGCACGGCGCTTGTCAAGGACTATCACGGCTTGCTAGTTTGTCGATTTTTCCTTGGAATTACTGAGGCGCCTGTAAGTGCTCCCGCGGCCCTTCTCACCGGTCCTTTTCTGACTGAGGCAGTTCTATCCTGGAGCGACATACATTCTATCCATCTTTTACACCCGCAAAGGTTAGTCCGCATTCGCTTGAGGAGAAGCTTATGGGACTAACCTAGTCTCTGTTACAGAGGTCGCCGCTCGAATTGCACTCCTCTACTGTGCCCAAATCCTCGCCACAGGTTTCTCCGGACTCATCGCCGCAGGCATTTTTGCGGGTATGGACGGCCTGCGCGGAATTTCGGGATGGAGATGGTATGTAATAGGGCAAGCTTGTTCACTTGGAGCTAATATTCTACAGGCTCTTCATCGTCGAAGGCGCTGCCACTGGATTCGTCTCCCTCATCGGCTTTGTCCTCCTACCCAACACCCCCCTCACCACGCACTGGCTGAACCAGCGTGAGAAAGAGTTGGCGCACTCTCGTATGGAAAAGGATAAGCTTTCAGACTCGCAAGATCTAGAAGGTTCATCATGGCAGGGCCTCAAGCAGGCGGTTGTTGACAAGAGAACATGGCTGTTCTGCCTGATGCAGAACTTTCACCTCTCAGCCTGTTCGTTCAATTCCTTTTTTCCCACGTAGGTTTCAGGCCGGCCACTACTATAACAACAGGGCCTGGGCTAACTTGCTGATCCATTAGTGTCGTCAAAACTTTGGGCTTTAATACGACTATCACGCTGGTCATGACCTGCCCGCCATTCATCTTCGCCGGAGCTGCTGGAATCGGCTTCGGTTGGAGCTCCGGTCGCATGCATGAGCGCACATGGCACATCACGGTTGGTCTGGTCGTTGCCATTGCGGGCTTTGTGCTTGCTGCTGCGACCATGAACACTGCCGCTCGCTATGTGGCATGCTTCATCTTCCCAGTGGGAGCCTATGCTGTCAACTCCGTCATCATTGGATGGGCATCTTCCACGCTATCTCAAACAAAAGAGAAGAAGGCTGTAAGCAGACATATCGACCTCGGACCTAGAGCATTCTAATGCTGACTCACTTCTTTAGGTTGTCTTGGCCATGACCAACGTTGGCGGACAGGTAAGCCGAAATGTCTCTCGTCCTCGGTTAATTGAGATCCTAATCAGTCACAGATCGGTTACATCTACGGCGCCTACCTCTGGCCCAAGAGCGACGAGCCCCGATACGGAATCGGATTTGGCGCATCAGCTGGCTTTGCGCTGTGCTCTATCATCTGTGCATGGTGCATTCGCTATCTTCTGATTCGCGAAAATAGGAGAATCCGTGCTTCCACATCCGAACATATCAACCTCTATGGATATTAGTTGATGAGTCTCGAAAACTTGTCATGGTGAAGGCAAGCTGCCGGCAGCCGCGCACATCAGATAGGGTCTCGAAAACATTCAATGTTTATACCATTCGGAAGGTTCAAGACTTCTGAGGTGAGGGGGAAGATTGACTCTGTCATCCCTTGACGACTAACCTCAGGGGAGGTGATAGACAGCCGATGACAATAGTTTCTGGCCTGATTATTGGGGCGTTTCAACTGGGTTCGTGGAATGAATAGGGACGGATTGCATCTGCCGGACGATATGTTGAGACATGATATTTTGCTAGATACCAGGCTAGTTGGTTATGATTATTCGTGTTATGAAATACCACTCGAGGATTCAAGGACTTGCGCTCCAGTTGGCTACTCATCTTCTTGATAACTTACTAACCATCACAGTTATACACTCTCTACTCAATTTGCACACGCCAAGTGCTTCCATCAATGCCAAAGGTTTCCACAACACCTTCAGGCCAATCCGGGATAGTCACGGACTGGTCATCCCATTTTGAGTCATCAAAGCCACGGCTGGCGATGGTCCCCTCGTCCTCCTGCGTCAACCGGGCAGCAGGAACCAATTTCAGGAGACCCTTGAATATGGCTGTATCCTCAGCCAAAGACTCACAAGCAGATTCGACAGCACGAAGCTGGATCGCCGTTTGTCCATCTCCGCCATTTCCTGATTCGTCGACGCTGCTGTTTTCTTCGTCTTCGGGCCACCAAACTCCGCCTTCGTCGTTGCTCTGCCACTCCCCGCCTTCGTATCGCCATTCATCGTAAAGCTGGTCTAACTGAAATTCTAGACATTGATCTTTTAGGCGCTGACGATCACCAGGCTGTACTGTTATTTCAACGTATCCATCTTTGCGTTGTGCCACATGCCACTGGGACAAATACTCAACATAAGAGTCGATAAACCCCGGCTGAGAATCTCTTTTCTGATTCAAAAGCCCTTGGAAAACTGGTATTATATCGACCTGCTGCTGGCGCGACCCGATCGTGTGCCCGAGAAAAAGCCGAGGTAGAACGTCTTCATCGCGACGGACGCAACGACGAAAGTTGATTGACTGCAAGTGTTGTCGCAGGCTCTTTTGGAGATCGACAAGGGATAATTCCTGTGCGAACGGTCTGACAGAACCCTGAGTACTGTAACTCTCGGGATGCAACCCTTTTTGCTTTCTTGACACAGAAAGCCCCCTGCGGTACGGCCCTGGAATTATGGGCAGTGCGGTATCGAAGCTGACGTGGTAGCAGCAAGTCAGAAGGTTGAACGACCTTGGGACCTCGAGTTCTCTCATAACGAGATAAAAGCAGGAACCATTGCCTTCATCTAGAATGAAAAGATGGTCACGGCTAGTTTCGACATGCTGATGTAGGGGAAAGTTGGCAGTGAGATACATAACCTCTTCCTTATCTTGCTCGTTGCCTCGCACCTCAAAGAGGCGTAGTCCCCCTCGCTCCGTAACCAGTTGGGGGACTGAGCGAAAAGTCAAGAAGTGGATCAAATTGATAGTCAATGTCCCGTTGGCAGCATCAATAGTAGCGTCACGGCACCAAGGTCGCCCGACAGGTGCCGGAAAGCCCTCAAGAACTGCATGCAGATAGCCATCATCCGTAACCCCGCGGCTCTTCCACTTTTCTTTTTCAAGCCACATTTGAGGCTTGGCATGGACATGAAAAGGGCTCCTGCCTAGTCTCTTCGCGGACCACCAGGACCCAAGGTGGTTCTCTTGCCAGTTGGTCACGTCCACATCTGGAGCCTGAAAGATCCATTCTGGATTTGAGCATCTCCAATCTGGCAGCCAAGATGGCTGTCCTCGCCCCCAAACGCTCATGCCTCCTCCGTTTTTCAAGACGTTTGTGTCCCTCAGACCGAGGAGCAGGTGCGAAAAGACGCCAATGAAGACGTGCTGGCAAGAAAGGCTGTAGTTCGCCTGAAAGGGGAGCCGGGTGTTTCTAGCCAGGGCCAAGATGCCAAAGATCTTGTCTCGAGGATCGCCACACTGTGATGTCGCCGTGGCCCGGAGGATCTGCAGAAGGTCCTGGTCCTTGAATGCCTGTTGACCAAGGTGCGCAAGCCACGGAGCGGCTGTATTGTTCCACCTGACTCGGGATAGAGAAGAGATGGATCTCATTGTACCAGAGTTCATCCAAAACTCTACATCCCCGACCTGGAACACCGCTTGTCGTGACAAGATGAGTTCCTGGATCACCCATACACGGCCAAAGTATCTCCGTTGAAGAAGACTGGTTAGGTCAACCTTGAGGTCACCTGTGTCTTCACTCTCCAAGTCGCTAATGAGAGTATTATCTCCGATTGCATCCTCGGATGGGTCAGAGGACCAGGAGTCGTTATCATCGGACAATTGAAGCTCACGTCGTCGTGGATACTGCCCTGCGATTGGTGTCGCGGCGCTTTTGCCAAGATAGACATAGACGACCCTGCACTCTGCATAAATCATGGACATCCTGGAAACTTGGGCCTCTCGTTCCTGGACATCACTTTGGTTTATGCAAATAGCATCCACCCAGATCATCCGCGATCCCTTGAACAGTCTCATTAGTCGTAGCATTGACCAACAGTTCGAGGTCTGGAGTAGAACATCCCAATAAGGACCAACAAAAACAGGTTTAGAATAGGAGCAGTTTCCATCCTCATCGGCCCATGTATAAGACGTTGTTTCGTATGGGGGACATCGTTCGTTCTTGTGGGCTTCGAGCTCAATATGGACGGGGTCGTCAATATCCATTGACGCGGAGAGGCAAAGTAAGCGGAATTCGTCTGATGCTAATCTACACGGGTAGATTGGTGATGGAGGAGAGCTTGCACCGCTCCCCTCCGGAGCATTGCCGCCGCCACCATCTTGCAAAGATGTTGCTGAGCCGGCGGAGGCATCGCCAGTTGCATTGGGAAGTTGTGAGCTGGAGGTTGACGCCGAGGAATACGGCACGGAGCTTGGCCAGTAGAGATTTAACTGCCCCGGAGGCTCATCAGACGGTGGTGGCGCAAAAGGGCTTGTCGATTTGTGCGCCCGGACGAGGTCTTCGATATCGGGCTCACTGTCGCAAGCCTTGCACCGAGGAACATGGTTCTCCACAACGACTTCTGGCGTGTTGCACGACGACTTGTGCCAGCGCGTCATATCTGGTAGATAGTGATGGATGAGAAGGGTAGTAAAATTAAATTCGTAGAAAGAGAAGTTTCTGTATGCAAAAACGTCAGCCCCTCGTTGCTGCAGCCGGATTCAGCTGAGAGGCTGAGCAAGGCAGATGATTGGTCTTGGATTGGGGCCTGCATGAGCAGCTAATGCTAGGTAAGCTGCCTAAATCATATCTGGCCCGCAGGGGTCGAAAAACACCAGAATGCTCAGTTTGCGCTATGCCTCCAATTCGGTTACTACGTCAATTAGGTTGATTTTATGATAATATCATCATAAAACCTATCTAATATCTACTCTAATTTCTTCATAAATTATGATGAGTTTAGACTTGGGCGGCCTGAGACTATCGCTGAATCTCGTTTTTTTCTTTTCTTTTGTCCATAGGCAGATAGTGTGGTATCCATAGCGGTTGGGCCGCAAAGCCCCTTGAAGCTAGACCCGGGTCAATTTTGCCTAATGCATCTCTGCTCGAACCGTAAAGTAGATCAGAGGTTAATGGTAGAGATGTGGAAAGACACCGTGTTCTGTTATTGTGAAAGCAAGCTGCCCTCGACAGAGCAGTAGTGCAATTCAAATAGCAGATCAGAGGAGGTATATATTCGCAAGAGACGATATTATAGACATCTAGAAAAGCAATATGTATAAGTGTTTGAAACCAGCTCATTATAGCAAGATAATGATAACCCGGTTAAATCAAAATAATCCTTCCAAGTGCGTCATTGCACCGCCGAAAGAGTAATCCTGCCTCGGATAACCTTATTCAAGATAACACATTGCCAGTTGGGTAAATAGGCTATCCGATGCAAGTCGTAAAGCTTGATATTGAACAGAGAGGTTGCTCAAACCCGACATGAAAATACAGGCTCGCGATCGTCTACCTCTTGAGGCCGGGTATAGAAGACTTCGGACTTTAATACACCCAGACACCTGTATTCTACAATTTAAGAAACAATGAAACCACGGAACATCCTCCTGCGTCACTTTCTCCTAGCCTCGACCGTAGCCTTAGCTCTTTCGACCAGCGGTGACGGTTCAGATGGATCTAAACCGTCAAACCAGTCGACTATCGCCTGGGCGTCATGCACCTTGAACCTCGAATATGACAAAGAGAGCGGAGGCCGGCATGGTTTTGACTGCGCAAAGCTCGCTGTCCCCCTTGATTATACTAGACTGAGCAGTAACGAGACCCTCCAACTCGATTTGATTAGATTCAAGGCCTCCAAAAGGCCATTCAAGGGGAGCATTCTATACAATCCCGGTGGGCCTGGGGTTTCTGGAGTTGAGAGGGCAGCCGCAAGTGGGAAAGGTGTATTTGAGTATGCGACATGTGCCTGGTAATAATGCCTTCATATTAACCGCCGTTTTAGAATCACTGGTGGGCATTACGATATCATTGCGTATGATTCACGGTAAGTTGGGCCATCCTTCTAGCTATTATTTTATGGCTGACAAGAAGTAGGGGTACTGGCCGTACGATACCCTTCGTCTGCAACTCGTCAGAGTCAAACACGCTTACTCGCCGCGACTTGAAGACCCCTCCAAAGGGTGATATGTGGGAGCAAATCAAGGGGGAGGTTTGGAAGAATGCAGGCGAACATGCTGAGGCTTGCTATAAAGCCCAATATCAACACGGTCGTTATATCGGGACAACTTTCGTCGTTCGAGATATGCTGTCCATCGTCGATGCCCTAAACCAAGGCCCTAAGCTTAATTACT
Organism: Fusarium setosum; assembly: GCA_013623625.1. Classification (NCBI taxonomy): domain Eukaryota; kingdom Fungi; phylum Ascomycota; class Sordariomycetes; order Hypocreales; family Nectriaceae; genus Fusarium; species Fusarium setosum. The sequence continues at coordinate 6,659 of JABFFE010000220.1, read as the reverse complement.
GGGGCAGCTCCTATGGAACCGCCTTGGGCCAGGTTTTTATTGCGATGTTCCCTGATCGCGTTGGGCGTATCCTGTTTGATAGTAATCTCCTCGCTGACGATTACGTTACCGGTATCAGAAGCGGTGATACCCGCGATACAGAGAGGGCTCTTTCACACCTCTTCGATGAGTGTGTTGAAGTAGGACCCAAGCACTGCTCCTTAGCAGAGTATGCTGGCAAAAAGACTACTGGAGGAGATTTGATGGTTGCCATCAACAAGCTCATGGAGGGATTGATAGGGAAGCCTTTCCCCGAAGACGACGACAACACAGGCGACAGCGTTGTGTCTAGGCTTAAACGGAACATTCTTGACAACCTCTACAGCCCTATTCAGTTTCCCCGTGCTATTGCAATAGTCGAGGGTGCCCTAAAGGGTAACTGGACGGAGGCCTTGGCTCTACCGCACGCCCAGCCGGAGTCGAAGTGGAACATGGGCAAGGATGCCGCGGATGGCATTGCCTGTAGCGACTCTTCTTTCCGTGTGAAAAGCCCCGACGATCTCTACTCTATCTATCGAGCCCATCTCGCCCAAAGCTCCTTTGCCGAAGGTGCGCTACTTGGGCATTTCACCTGCGCTCGATGGAAGTTCTCGGCCGCAGAGAAGATAGCCACTGACAACCTTCGAAACGTCAACACGAGTTTCCCGATACTTCTTGTTAATGGCATCTACGACCCAGTCACCGCGGTAAGCAGCGCTTGGGAGATCTCTGCCCGGCTGAGAGATAGCAGAGTGGTCATCCACGAGGGTGCCGGGGTAAGTGATTTCCTGTCTACGCGTCTCCAATCTTTTCTAATCACCGTATAGCATGGCTTGCACGCCCATCCATCCGACTGTGTCAATAAAATCGTTGCTAAATATTTCACGGACGGAGAGATGCCCGATGTTGGGACCGTCTGCAAGCCTAACGTACCTCCTTTCGAATATAACGCACAACTAGAGCAGAAGCAGAACAAAGCGAAGAAGGGCGATGAGTGATGGAAAGTAGCGGATGTCATTGTTCTGGGGTCGGGAGTCAGATGGAGCGGTCTCCTTCGCATGAGGAGTCATCATGTTATCGTCTGGTGCTATAACGCCACTGCTGGGATCTGAAACGACACGGAGGGGAAGACGGCTTGTGTTGCATTGCGTGGTCAAACTTTGCAATAGCACGTTTATTATAAACCACCCAATTCGATATCATTGGGATTGAAATGCTCCGCCTTTGCCATCTGGCTTCGGCCTTCGGCCCTGAGATGATACCCGGAAGCCCGCGGAGTGCCTGACGTGACCTGACCCTGGTCCCGGTCCCAGTCCCACTATTTCGGCGTCCTGGGACTCCGGACTCCCGGTGTCACGGATGTGCCACTAACTGTAGCACAGTCAACGCTTTGCGAAATGTCAAATGCTGACGGGCGATTGGTAGAGAACGAGTCATAAGCTTAATAAACAGTACGTGCCACGATGTTTAGGTGCTTGGCTGTTCCCAGTCGAAGGCAGACGGGCGCGCAGGCATTCCCGTTATCCCGTCGATATTCGCATGCAAATTCCAGCATTCGCAACTGAACCCATGTCTCGTAATTAATTCACTTGAATAGACATATCTTATTACTCCAACAGATTTTCTGCAGGCTTTGATCAAAGCTTTGCAATACGATGCACGCCCCATAAAACCAAGCCTTCATCCCTGGAGTCCGCGGCCGACCGAGAACATCAGAGGCACAGCCTATATAGTCTCTTTCTTCAATAGCTTTATAACAGCTTTCATCATCATCAGCATCATAGATTCAAGAGGAATTCATTTAATCACCATCCCCTGCAGCATTCTCATCTTGCAATAATTACACAATCGCCATGTTCGAGACATTCACCCAATCCAAATCAGACTCACGAGTCCTCCGACCACTAGGCCGAGTGTAAGTGACATTTTTTATGCATTATATTCAATCAGAATCTTACTATGTACTTTCCAGGGAACGGTACCAATCTGCACTTCACTTGCTAGACCTATATCCTAGCACCATCGTATCCTGTCACTATGCAATCCCGGCGCGCCTTGCAGCTTCAAAATCTCAACAGAAGCTTGAATCGTTCTGGGAACTAGCCGTCGCTCGGAATGTCCTCCGCCACCCCATGATGCAGGTTGGTCTCATCAACGAGGACTCTGCACACCCTTCATGGGTCCGACTCGATGCTCTCGACCTCTCTCATCACATTGACTGGAGGGTCATCGACTATTCAGAAGATTATGCTGCAGCTCGCCAGAAAATCCTGGAGGAGCAGCTACGAACTAAATTCTACAACCTCGACATTCGCCCCAGTTGGAGGATTGTGGTTCTGAGACGCGGATCAGACGCCCTGATCGAAGCAATCCTTGCCTGGAACCATCCCCATTTCGACGGAACGGGCGCAAAAATCTTCCACGAAACTTTGCTCGAGACTTTGAAAACTCTAGAATATGGGGCCAGTCTTCCAAGTGTGAAGAACCACATCATGGAGACGGTAGTCAAGAAGCAGAACCTCCCACCTCCCCAGGAACTTGCGGGCAATTATTCCGTTAGCTTTGACTACGCAGCAGACACGATTTGGGAAGAGCTGAAGCCCAAGTTGCTTGGGTGGGTATCCAAAGGTCCAACAGCCTGGCCACCTATCCGTGCTACACCATATTCGACTCGATTTCGAACTGTCACAATCAGCCATGCAACCCTTCAGGGCGTGCTATCTGCCTGCCGAGCGCACAAGACAACCTTGACTGGTCTTATTCACGCCATTGCTCTCATCAGTCTTACCCCACATGTTCCCGAAACGGAAGTGCCCGAGGTCATAGGCAGCACACCGCTCAATTTACGACGGTTCATTCCAGCACGATCCGAGGCCTTCCCTGAGCTTGAGCCTGAGAAGACAATGAACTGCTGTGTTACATCAACCTATCACAAGTTTGATCAAGATCTGATGACCCAGATCCGGAATCGGCTGAGCACTGCGAGCGACGATGAGACGATGACGGCTTGCACCGATATGATGTGGGAGGTGGCCACAAGAGTGCGAGACGAGCTTAGAGACAAACTTGACCATGGCCTCAAGAATGACAAGGTCGGCATGATGGGATTTGTTGATGACTGGAGGGAGTATGCCAAAGAAGCACTGCGGAAGCCTCGATCGGCGACTTGGCTGGTCACGAACCTTGGAGTTCTTGACGGGAAGGGATCCGAGTCGGAGGAGGAATGGTCGATCGAGAGAGCAGACTTTTTGCTTGCCGCAGACGTGCCCGGCGAAGCGTTTAGCATCTGTCCTGTCGCCGTCAAAGGCAATGAATTGACCATCAATGTGGACTGGCAAGGTGGCGTTGTCGACGATGAGATGGGGGAACAACTGGTTGCGGATATCGAACGGCATATGCGGTATCTGGCCAAAGCTACCTAATTGTACAATGAGCGGGTTTTATTTTACTTGACCAGATGGTGAAGCGTGAATTTTAGCATTATTGCTTATCCCGGTCAGCGGTAGTTTACCTAGTGGTTGTACATCAGCTCGCCAAGTGGGACGAGTCGTTTATGGTAAGCAGTGCGGTGTCAAGGTACACCCAAGATGGTTCAGCTGTATACAAATATCACTCTGTGACAATGGTAGCCCGTCAGACAGCGTGGCGGGATTGGGTGATTGCCAGGTGTCGGTACAATGGCTTGTCCATGCATGCCTTCAGCCCCAGCCACGAAATTAACACGTTGGCTCTCAGAATAGATCGTGATGCTTCGCCCCGCACTGCTGCCTGGTTCTTGTCAAGTATAATTTCCCCTCCCATCTCCGTTCGGCCTTTCTTCGACTCTTATTCATGCAGCCTTCACTCACAACCATGGCGACAATACCACTTCATCAACAAATCCTGGCGGATCCAGGAGACTCCCAGGCCAAGTCGCCACTGTTTAGCCTTCTCCCCGCTGAAATCCGAAGCCACATTTTTGCCTTTGCGCTCACAGACTACCCGAATCCATCACCCGACAAGCTCTACCAGGACACAACGTGCTACACGCGGCCATCATACTTCGCTCCACGGAAGACTGATGTCGAATTGCTGCGCACCTGTCGCGCTGTCTACCGCGAGTGTTGGTTCCTGCCCTTCATTTTGAAGGAGCAAATACACTGGCTCACCGCCGAGGACCGCGCACCGCCCGAGTATGACGTTTGGGACGATGGCGACAGACTGGCCGAGACGCTGGTCCAGGTCGCGGCGCAGCTAGGCCAAGAATTTATCGAGATCGTGAGATTAAGGGTTTTCGCGCAGATGTGGAAGCTGGAAGGTGGCGCGCTGGCAGAGCTCTTGTCGATGGAACATCTGGCCCCCCGGAAACTGACTTTGACGATTCGACACGCCGACTGGTGGTTTTGGGAAGATGACGAGCCACTGCGCTTTGAGGGCGGCTGGATCGAAGGCGTCTGTCAAGAGTTATCCCCGAGTCTACAGGAGGTGTGCATTGAGCTGGAATCTCTGGAGCGCAAGAAGGACCAGGTTGACAAGATCGCCAACCAAATGGTTCAACGTTGGTTCTTCAAGAAACCCGACGGAATTGTTCTATTTGCCGACACAACCCCTTCAAACAGACAAGAAAGCCGATGGAGCGGATCCAGCACCTGGCATGGCCAAAGATGGATCCGAGACGAGACGGAACCGGGCAGAGTCGATTATTACATCGTCACCGTAACCTTTCAGCCTCTGCATATCATTGAGCGAAGAGGAGGAAAGGTCAGCAGTGCTGCCAAGAATGCGGCAGAAAATGATGTGTTTGACGCCCATGTTCTGAAACTCGACTTGCCTGGACAGGGTTCAATCCAGGATCCAAGCCCTTATCTTGACGTGTCTGGCGGGGAACGTGATGATGATGATGTGTGGCTAGATGGACATGACGACGATGATTCGGAGTGGTATCACGAGGAGGGTGAAAACGACGAAGACGAGACTCAGGACTAAAATCTGCCTCACAGGAGGGATGAGACTGACGATGGGGAAGGCCACGACGAAATGAATCTAGTGAAGGAGGTCTATCAAGGCCACCAAACGTCTCGTCTAAACATGGATATCGTGTAGTGCAAAGGAATGTACGTTATTAGAGCCGCACTACTAATCATGTCCGCCATATGTGGTTCTCATCTACCCGCCTACCTTACCTGCGAATGACCAGATTAGGTGTATATGGCATTGGGCCGATGAAATGCCTATTTGTGTAAGCAAACTATGTTCTTTTGCTATTGTGTTTCCTCTGACTATCTGTCTGAAGGTGGTAGAGCAATAGGTAATAGTACCTAGTATTGGATGACCGCACCACGGGATTAGTCAGCCAATGAAAAAACTTCTCATCAGCTTCTAGCATCGACGGACCTGCTTCTCCATATATAACCTGAGACATTTCGCGCTATAGCCTCCTATGGCAGAAACAAACACTGTCCGTAACGGCTGCGTAGTCGGAGCCTTGGCCTGCCAGGCCCATTCGTATCTCAAAACCTTGGAGGCTGAGGTCATTTCATGCAACAGGGCGCCTGCAGAAGCCAACAAGACTTCAAAGAAGAAGAAGCAGCAGGATTCCATTGCCCAAGACGGATGGTTAATCGAATGTACCGACTCTATACTCTTTCCAGAAGGTGTGGATAGCGTCTATTTTCTCCGAGAGTCGAGTCTAATTTGCACCATCTCAGGCGGCGGTCAACCCTCAGATCACGGCACCATTACCCTGTTGACAGGCTCCGCCCAGACTCCTATCCCAATCAAGAACGTCCAACGGCATGGATTGCGATGCGTGCTCCATTCACCAGAGCCTCTGTCCCCAGGCGATCCGGTGCGTCAAGAGGTAGATTGGGCCCGTCGATGGGATCACATGCAACAACACACCGGCCAGCATCTCCTCTCCGCGATCATGATGAACAATCACGGTCTTAAAACACTGGGATGGGGTATGGGGTCAGAAGGAGCCATGAACTATGTTGACTTGCCGAGGAAACCAACCGACGAGGAAATCCAGAGCATTCAAACCTTGTGCAGCGAGCTCATCCGAGATAATATACCGATTAGTGTGGTGACTCCAGACGACGCCAGGCACGATCGACTTCCTGGTGACTACGACAAATCCGAAGGCGTGATTCGAGTTATTCAGATCGGGGACATTGATAGGAATACGTGCGTCTCCAACAATTCACAATAGCGGCCTTAACTAACAGTGATCGTAGATGCTGTGGCACCCACCTGACCCAGACATCTCATATTTCGCTTATCTTACTCGGCTCTACTCAATCCGTCCACGGCAAAAACTGCCGTCTCTCCTTCATGGCCGGAAATCGAGCCCTCGCTCTCGCCAACACGTCCGTTGATGCCATTGGCTCCATTGCAAAGCTCATGTCGTCCAGTAACGCACCAAGCGAGGTAATCACGAGGGTCTCAAATCTTTGTGATACGGTGACAGAGCTGCGAAGAGTCGAGAGGAAGCTCATGCTCGAGGTGGCCAAATACGAGAGTGAGCGAGTCAAGACGGTTATTCAGAGTGGAAAGAACGCTTTTGTTCACCGTTCCGATGGTGGTATGGATATTGTGTTCAAGTTAAACCGTGTTTTTTGCATCTTGACTTCAGGCAGCCTTTCTTTTCAAGGTGAAGCTTT